>JANRGW010014978.1:46857-99426 GCA_024733675.1 Psilopsiagon aymara | reverse complement strand
CTATGAGGTCTCCACACAGCCTTCTCTTCTCCAGGCTGAACAGCCCCAACTTTCTCATCCTATCTTCCTACGGGAGGTGCTCCAGTCCCCTGATCATCATCTGAACTGAATTCTGAAGGTGGATTGAAAAGTGACTGAACAGCCGTGCTCAGAGGGTGCTAATCATTGGAACAGGGACTAGTTGAATGCCAGTGACTACAGCTGTATCCCAGGGGTCAGTGCTGATCCAGTTCTGTTTAACATTTTCACTGATGGTCTGGATGATGGAGCAGAGTGTACCCACAGCAAATTTGTAAATGACAAAAAACTGGGAGGAGTGGCTGATAGACCAGATGGTGGTGCTGCTGTCTAGAGGCTGGAGAAATGGGCTGATGGTGAAGTTCAGCAAGGGGAATGACAGAGTCCTGTACCTGGAGAGGAGCAGCCCCAGACACCACTACATGCTGGGGGCTGACTCTTTGGGAAGCAGCTCAGCAGAAAAAGTCCTAGGGGTCCTGGTGGACTGTGAGCCAGCAGTGTGCCCTTGTTGTAGAGAAGGAAATGATATCCTGGGCTGCATTTGCTCAACTCCTAGGTAACCCAGTGTGACAGGGAGATTGTTCTGATGCCTGCACTCCTGTGGATTAAATCCCTTTAATCTTGGGCTGATTTTTAAGGTCTGCTTTTGAAGGTCTTGGTTTTAATTTGTGTCAAGCCTGTTTTCAGACTGCTTGCTAGTTCAACTTAAATGTCAGTTCTACAGCGGATGTGTTCCTAGAGCATTTACATGCCAAGGAATCAGCAGTTTGTAGCTGGCATTGGGAGCCATGTGGGAAGCACTGGGAAGGGGTATCTCTTACTTACTTTTTGTTGTTTTATTGTGTTGTACTGCTGAATTGAACTTTCTGTTAACCAGGCCTTGCTGTGGATCTCAGAACAAATCAACTGCAGCAACATTTTCCACAAGGGGAAGTCTATATCATACCTTTTCTGTCTGTAGAGCTTTTCGATGGGGAGAGAAAGGTGGAAAATCTGAGCTGATTGTCACTGTAGAAGCTCATTGCTCAGCTGGTTTGCCAGCAATGCTTCATTAAATTGATTCTCAACACATGGACTTCACTGACAACCTCTGACTTTGTTTGTGTGCAGGTTGTATGTGGGCAGGACCACAGCTTGTTTAGAACCAAGAAAGGTACAGTCTATGCATGTGGATGGGGAGCTGATGGACAAACAGGTAGGACCTCAGTTCAGCTTGCATTTCAGTGAATTGATGAGCATAGCAAGCTGTCCCTAATTCGGAGCTTCTAATGTATATTTATCATGCATATGTAGACAGAAAAGGGATGAGATGTTTCTTGCTGTGTGCAGATGTTCTGAATTCTCTTGTGTAACCAAACTGAGACAAACCAGTTCATCTTTAGAAGAGCTTTAGGATGCCACGCTGGCAATCCAAGCATGCAGTCTGAGGAGAATGTGCCTGCTGTTTAAAGCTTGTGAGGGGATGTGGAAGTGGTATAGGAAGGTTAGCTCCCTTGTTCTGGGCAGGCTTTGCCTTTCCAATTCTTATTTCAGGGTCTGTTTTGTTTCTTGCTTCTTTTGAACTGACAGAAGGTTTTGGCAGCTGCTGCTGTCTTAGCATAGGATCTTTGGCTAGGCCCTTTTTCTGGTGGCCTCTGGTGTCAAAGAGCTTCCTCACAGTCCTTCCTACCATTCCTTCTGCTGCTCCTGAAGCTGGGTGCTTCCCATAGTTGTCTTTTGTGAACATATTGTAGGCTATTCTTGTTTCCGTCCTCTGGCAGCCCTTTCTGTCGCTCTTTTCCAACCAGCCCTTTGCCATGTAATGTGTTTCCTTCCCAGCCTCTTTTGTCACTTCACCTGCTGTGGTCTAAATTGATTTCAGTGTGCTGTCACTCATGGCCTTCCTTGCAGAAGGCAGGATACAGCCAGTTTGTGAATCTTCACCTCTGTTGGGATTTCTTGGTTACTGCTCTTAAACGCTTTGGTCCATGCAGATGAGGGAGGAGGCTGTTTTTCAGGTGTGATTGTATAAAGTTGTTTTGTATTCTAGGGAGGCTGGTAGAACTGGTGTTTGTGGCTGCTTGTCCTTTCAAACTGGTTGTTAAAAGAGATGGACAGAAAGATTTCTTTTGGAGAGAGGGTGATTGAGTTCTAACATGACAACATGGTCCTGTGTAGGTGTTAAATGTCTGGAAAAAATGCTTCGCAATCTCTACTTTTTTCTTTCTTCCTTTCAGGTCTTGGACACTACAACATCACATGTGTTCCTACTAAGCTACATGGTGACATTGCTGGAGTAAATATTATCCAGGTCTCTTCCTACGGGGACTGTTGCCTGGCTGTTTCAGATGAAGGAGATGTCTTTGGTTGGGGAAATTCAGAATACCTGCAATTGGCATCTGTCACGGAAACCACACAGGTCAGTTGGCCTGAGGGCATGGTTTTACATGTTTCAGTTCAGCTTCTGTGTGCAGATTTTAAAATTACACACCTCTGCCTGCTCTGGTTTCCTTAGGCAGCAGCATAAATCAATATAAACTCACACCATTAGCGGGCTGGTTTTACCTATGTTCACAAAACCAGTCTGTCTGAAATGTTTGTACAGCTTTAGGGCAGTACGTTTCCCAGCTACTGATGTGCAAAAGTTTGTGTCACCCTACCCCAGTTTGTCTGTTATAAAGGAAGAGTGCACCCTGTGTTCTTTCCCCATCCCGTGGACTCTGCACCAAATTTAGATCCAGCTTAAGTGCCTGTGTTGGTTTAGGACAGGATTTAGGCTTTTGTCTGATTAATCTAGACTTTCGAGTGGTCCTGCTTTGAGCACGGTGCTGGTCCATGTGATCTTTGGAAGTCCCTTCCAATCAACTTGTATATTGGTGATTTTGCATGAGCCACCTTAGTAGGTTTATAGGCAAGTCCTCAACAAATCCCGCTGTCTCACAGCTAAGTATTTTAGAGCAAACTCATATAGGGCAAAGATAGAGTGCTGACTTGACACTAAGCATTGTAGTACCAAGGTAACTAGGCAGATGGTTTCCTGCTACAATGAGAGTAGGAAACGGAGTCAAGGAAATAATTAATGCTCAAACTATTCTTAGCAGAAGATGAAGAATGGACAGTTGAATTGGTAAAGTAAGTACCTCTATTTCTCATGCCTGTTCTTGTAAGGCTACTTAATGAGACCTGTAAGGCCTGAAGACAGTGACCAGGTTAAGTAGTGTAGTAGTTTCCTGGCTGGGTGCTCAGTGGAGGTCAAGAGGATCTGAAATGGATGAATGGCATGTTTGTCAAAGTGGGAATTTTAGGGACAACGTAGATAAAGGCCAAATTGTGGAATCGCAGAGTTGGATATTGTCTGGGAAATCCAAGGTCACTGTTCACATGTGTCAAGCTGTGTATGTTTCTGTTGTGCTGTACTGTACCAAATAAGAGCGATTTTCTTCAAGTGATTTTTCGCAGTCTGTTCAAAAATGCCATGGACCAATTTTGTGGAAACTTGCAGATGTGCTCATAAACTGACTTTGCTATTGGGTCTGCCTCAGAGAGCCAGGGATATAAGCAGATGTTAAGCATTCCCATCTTTGTTGCCATGCATATAAGCTTTACAGTGGGTAACTTCTTCCACTTTGTCCTCCCTCTCAGCCTTAATGCATTTCATGTAGGCTTTTTTAATTGTGGGACTTGCATTCATTCTGTAATTCAGGCGATAGAGGTTGTCTGTATCAGCAATTCAGTGAATGTAACCCCTAATCAGAACTAGAGAACAAGTTTAAAATGTGTGTCTAGGTAGCAATTTGCATTGGCTGTAACAAATCTCTTGCAACTTAAACAGGTGAATGTTCCCAAACATTTGCCATTCAAGATTGGGAAGATAAAGGAGGCTGCGTGTGGAGGGACTGGCAATGTTGTGCTAACGGGTGAGTTTGCTTTTACATTCATCCTCTTTAGTGCAAGTCCACATTGTAAGTTGATTGTAGCATCATGGAGCATGCTTTTTTTTTTTTTTACTGGAAACAGAAGAATACTGGGTTTTTTATGAGGAAAGGTGGGAGACTGCAAAATCTGTGATTTACGAATGTACATGGGGAGTTACTTTCAGTAGCTAGAACAAGCTAGAAGAAGAGCATGGTTGCTGCTTGTGGCTCTGACCTCATTTGCTGATCACACGGGCCATGTGTGTCTGTAATAAGGATGGATATAGGGAGGAAGGATGGCAGCACTTGAGAGAAAAAGAGCCCTTCGAATTCTATAAATCTGACGTGTAAATAAATCTTGATAAACTCGGCTGGCAAGCAGAGAGTTCTGAGAAGAGTGAAGCTCTGCAGCAGGCTTCTTAATGAGTGGTGCTTTGAATTGCTGGTGGCCAGGGGAGCACAGGTTGAAAGTAAAGGAACATGGGAAAGTATTGTACTACTTACATGGAGGATCATCTTGAGGAAGATGTTCATATGTATGATGTGGGTGTGATGACAAGACATTTTTGCTCCTAGCTTGAAGGGAGCAGGCATAGCAACATACTCTGTCTTACGCTGTCCAACTGCTGCCTTTCCCAGGCACCCAGTGTAAGGCAGAATGCCAGGCAGAGCGACTGGCCTAGTGCTGGTTTGGCCATGCTTCAGCGGAAACAGCGGTGATAATGAAACATCAACATCTATCCCATCAGTCAGTAAGCTGAAGTATTTTTATCCAGCCCACACTGTGTTGGCATTATTCCCCGATGAAAGTTTTGCCCGTGAAGCTTGATCTGCTTGCACAGCTTAGGAAAAACTGAAGGCATTGGGATGGGAATGCATTGTTTGGAAATTTGAAATAATCAAAAGGTGCTAGACTGCTCTGGGAGAAAGGAAAATGTCCTTTTGGATCTGATTAACTCTTGGTCATGGCACGAATTTCACAAGCACAGACTTCCTTACAGAATCTGTTCTTGTAATGCAGAAGAAGGAAATGTTTTTGTCTGGGGATATGGAATTCTTGGGAAAGGACCAAACCTAATAGAGACAGCAGTGCCAGAGATGATCCCACCCAGCCTTTTTGGCTGGTCAGACTTCAGTCCGGACATCCGTGTTGCTCACGTTCGCTGTGGACTCAGCCATTTTGCAGCAATTACAAGTAAGTTTCTAGTCCTGCTGTCATGGAGAAGTCCCGTTGCTGTATTATTCACAGTTAAGAGAAAACTAAGAATCTTTCTTTACGCTTAAAGCACACTGGAGTGCAACAGGAGGGGCAGGCAGCACATTTACAGGTGTCAGCATGGTTTCTGACATAGGTGCTGCACTAGCATATGCTTCAATTAAGAAAGTGTTATTCTAAAGCAAACAAAACACTTCTCTAAAACAGGAAACCTGGGAAGGTTGTTTTCATTTCCTCGTGCAAAGTAAGTCAGCTGCACTTCAGAAGCAGCAGGAATTCATGTGATAAATGAACAAGCTAAAACTGAGTCTAAATCGGACTCAAGGTTTCTTGGCTCCTCTGAGCAATTGGGTTATCAATCTGAGGTGGGAAGACCTACACATTCAACATGCAGAGGGTATGATACTCTGGTATGTACAACCCTGTGCTTTATACCAGCCTTTGAAGGAAGTTTTGAATTTGAGAGCCATCTAAAAATGGGCAGCAGAGGGCAGCAGCGTAGGAAACCCATTGCTTGGTGGCCGCAGTAATAGTTTACTAATGAAACATGCCAGGTGCCAGCGTGGTTGGTCCTTCTTGGGGCTGTGGTATACATGGCACTATATAGGTCTGGCTACAGTGTGCTTGTAACTGGTCTCCTCCTGGTATTCAGGAAGTGTTAAAAACTGGCTTCTGATTAAACTGTACTCATGTTACAGATCGTTTTTTGTCTCTGCTGAGGGCTGATCTGAACACTTCTGAGATCCACATGTATTGCTGAGGAGCTTAAAAACTTTCCCACTGTTGAACATAAGTTCCTTTTCTCTTCCCCAGTTATAATTAGAAGGTCACTTTTATCAAGCAGATAGAATATCTAGTCCCTAGGTGGTGGCCTGGAGCAGATTTCACTGCCTTGCTTACCTAATTTGCTGTGCTGAGGGTTGATGTGGGTCAGCTGTTGTCTCACTCCCAGCAGAAATGATCGACTTCACCATGAATGATTCTCTGGAATCTCTTCTGCAGCACTCGTTTTTCAACTAAAATTCCAAAGCAAGAGCTGTAAGAGGGGGAAGCACAGATTTGTGCCCAGAACTTGCTGCTTGTCCTGCTCATTAGACATCATTTTCCCCAAGCACTTGATGGCTTTCATACTGCATGTATAACCCTTTATATTCCCAGAAGCACTGTAGCCACACTTGTCAGAATCTCAAATAGAATTCTCCCTTTTTACTGACTCTGCCCTATTTTATTCTTTCGATTCTTTTTTTATCCTGTATAGACAGAGGAGAACTGTTTGTATGGGGCAAGAATCTAAGAGGGTGCCTGGGAACTGGAAGAATGGAAGACCATTATTTCCCATGGAGGGTAAGAATGGAAGTATTAAGGTCAAGAGTATATTCTTTAGCTAGTCTTTGTGATCTTGAGGGCAAGAAACATCATTTGCTCTATAGTTTCGTTGAGTAACTTTGAAAAAAGCAGAAACCTGAGGTGACTGTGGAGCTGCTTTGTTTTCCAGAGGTCCTTGTGTAGCATGCTTAGGGATGGAGGCATTCAGGAATTCTTTTAGTCTGCTATTTCAGTGTCCATTTCAGATCCCAAAGCAACACCTGCTGCTCTGCCATCACATCTGAAGAGTTCTTGCCTGCTGCTTGTCCACAGTCTTCTACCTGCTACCCCTTACTGCCTCTTCCCTCCCCTACTAACCCACACTTTTGTACAGGCTGCAAAGAAACCACCAGTGTTGGTCACCTGTAACCAAAAAGACTTGCATTACATATCTAAATTAGGTGTTCATTTTGGTCATTGTGGTCAGACTGTAGTGGCAGAAGGTCCACCTAGTAGTGGACCTATGACCTTCCCTTGCTTCTCTTCCATGTCAGGCAGCTATGGTGGTGGGTCAGTGGATGGGCTTTGTAGCTATAGTAGGAGATCCTTAGCCACTGAACTCTTTTCATAGCTGTTTCGCAATGCTTCCAATTCCACTCCTTTCTCTGAAGGCTCGGAGAGCCAGACTCTGGGGGTGTAGAAGAGTCTTTGGCTCTGGAGTTCAGCACTCAGCCTAGCAGATGTTCCCAGTCTCCATAAAGGCCAAGTAGGAGAGAAGGGAGGCAATCAGTGGGACCACCCTGGAGTCCTTTCCCTATGTCTGAACTTGCAGTGGATGTGTATCTCTAGTATGCTTTCTTCTCCTTTTAAAAATGAATTAAAACGACAACTTTGGAGCATTTGCCTAAAACCACACTGCTGTGGCTGAGTGGAGTTTCTGAATTCACCAAGTGGCATGTCCAGGTTTCCCTAAGTGTGGACATTGAGGGTTCTGCTCCCGCAAACAGCCAGCTCCTGTTTTGACACTACCACAGCAATGTATCAAAGCAGGGGCAGTTACCAAGGTATTTGTCTGTGACCTTCTGCTCTAGAACCAGCCTCTCTCCTCTCCCTTAGCTCTAACTTCATTTTGTAGGCTCTGCTTGAAGTCAGCTTTACATGAAAGAGCTGTAACTACTCTAGTGAGTGAGCTGGATCTGCTTAGCATTATAGCAAAAACTGCCTTAGGCTTGAGTTGAGCTTTTGCCTCGTTCCAGTCCTTGCTGATGAGAGAAGAGGCAAATCCTTGGGCAGATCCTCTTCCTGCTGTCTGGATTACACTCTTGTCATGCTGTTTCTGCTGCAAAACAGATGGGCTGAGGTTATGGTCTCCTCACTATCTGCTAGTGAGTCCTCATGTTCTGTTCTTCCAAAGGTTTGTGTCCTTTTGTGGAGTATGGAGGGAGAGAGGAATATTTCACAGCTCAGCACACAAGCATGTAGGGTGCTGAATCTTCTTTCTCTGGGTTTTCAAGGTTGCACTTTCATTGGTACATGTGCCTGTTAAATCAGCTGCCATGTTAAGCAGGAGGAGAATGAGAAATAGGAAATACCAGGTGCAAAGTCCCAGCCAAAGAAATAATGCACTCTTGTGTGTCTGATGCAGGTGACTGTACCCGGTGAGGTGGTGGATGTTGCGTGTGGAGTTGATCACATGGTAAGCATGGTTAAGTCTTTTACCTAGTCATAGTGCTGGGTTTCAGCACTGTGCTAAGAAGATGGGGGCACTTGGTGACAAGCTGTTGGAAAGGAAGACTCATTCTGTGAAGCCAAGCAAGAAGTGACTGTGAGTGGAGATGGGTGTAGAGCTCCTGGTGTATTGTCATCTCTGCGTCATTGAAACGCTCCAGCCTGGCTGCAGGAGGGAAGTATGTTCCCTGAGCAGTGGAAATGCAAGGAGTGCTCTGACTGGTTTGTGATGAGCTTCCAAAGAGACTGAGGCCAGCCATAGCTGGTGAATCCCTCTGTGCCTAAGGATGAAGAGCATCTCTGTCAGGGAAGACTGGCATGAGGTGAAATCTGTAGCACAGGACATTAATTTATAGACGCTTTCTCTGTCACCAGCTCTGGGGTGTCCATGTTGGGCTTATCCAGAATATTTCTCAAGGAAAGGGTTGGGGTTTTTTTAATAACTGTTTCTTTATGTGGAAGGAAAGTTATGCTGGCTGTTGGAGTCCAGCACAGCTGTCCTTGTGTCCTTCACCAGCTGCACTCTGCCCAGCCTGCTGCTCATGCGGAAGCTGAACGCACAGTGGCTGGGAGGCATAGGCTTGCTCTTATCCTGGGCTGTTACAGCCTTTCCACATGAACTCTGAACACCCAAAGAACACTCTGGTTAAACTGGAGTAGTGAGATCTTGTTTGCAGGAAGAAAGTACTGATAAATAAGACAGCCTGGAGAGATAATCATAGGCTGTCTATGCTGCTGTTGCTGTGGAAGGACAGATTGATAGTGACAGTAGCCAGTCTATCCTATTTATGGAGGTATGCTGGAAACAAAACTGCCTCTTGGCTGCTTGAGGAGTTGGTGTTCAGGCAATAGATGTGACCAGTGCTCACTGCTCAACAAGTACTTCAGTCTTCATGTGCTGGTCACAGACCACTGCCTTTGATTTTTGGGGGGTGTCCCTACACTCTGTCTTCAGGGGTTTGGTGGCTCTCAGTTGCAGAGAGCCTTTTATATCAGCTGGGCTTTTTGGTAGCACCAAGCAAGGTATGGTGTCCTACTGGGCAAGAAGCAGAGCCTTGTTTCTTGATACCTTCTTAACAGAGAAGTTGTGGTGAGTGCTGTTAGGACATGGTGAGCTGATGGAGATGGGATGCAATAGCTGTGCGTACCTGTAGCAGGCACTTACCAAATCTCACACTGAACTGTGGGAAACTGGTGAAATACCCCAAACATCAGGTGAAGTTTTGTCATCTCTCCCTGGGGATGTGTGTACTATGTAAATGAGTTTGGCAAAATCCAAGCTGATACATTTTCAATAAAGTGATTGTAAAGTCTTTGTCAGTGGCAATGGGCATATTCTTGAGCTTGACTTCACTCGTGAGCTGCTCTGTCTTGCACTCTGCACTGAAACGTGAGCAGTCACAGTGATGTGATAGGAACGCTCTTCTCTCAGCTGAGACACCTCCACATCTGCAGGACTGATCGATCCCTGTGTAGGCAGGTCTCCATGGCCCCAGGGGCCACCACACACATTTAGCTGAAGCTCTATCAAATCTAGTTAAGCCAAAAGTCAAGGGGTAGACTCTTACCTTGAAGGAACAAGTCTTGAAGAGCTTTGCATAAAATACAGGACAGGCAGAATAAAATACATGGGGACATGTGTGTGAGTTGTTATAATTGTTGCTGTGTAACTGGCGGTGTGTGGTGGGTTGGGGCAGAACAAGCAGAAAGCTCCTGTTAAATTGTGGCACAGCTTCACTGCTGTGAACTCCATTGTTATCTTTAATTTATATCTTATTTCTCCATGCGACTCAGGCAACTTGAGCTGCTCAAACATGTCTTGTTGGCCTCCTGGGAGCAACTATGCCCTTTTAATGTGAGGAACCTTATTAAAGCATTGAAAACAAATATGGAGAGTTAGAGGAAGAAAAGTCTTGCCAACAATTCCTGTTGTGGATGTTGGTGTTTGGGAAGGGCTGCCCAGGCTGGCTGAATCGTGGGGAGTGCTGCAGGCTTTGAGCTGCTCTTGTTCTGTTCATGGCTGCTTCCTGCTGGGATGAGGATTCATGTCATGTCCTACCTGGTTGTGTTGCACACTTGCTGTGCAATAAATTGCAAATGCAAGGTGGTAATTAGATGCCAGCAAAGTCTTTAGCCCTAAGTAGAAGTGTTGTATGGCTTAATGCACTGGGAGTGTTTGCACTTTCTTTGCCATGGCTGTGGGCATTCTTGAACATGCTGTTTGAAGGGAAGGAGCAAGGTTAGTGGCAGGGAGCTGACAGTTTGGCAAATGCCAGCACTGACCCTTGATGTCAATCAAAGAAAATACGATTGAAAGCCTGTGGGTCAAGGTAAGGACAGGGAGATCACACACCAGGAGTGCCTTCAGTGGAAGAAAGGCTCGGGGCCAGGCCCTAACAGCATTCCTGCAGCAGCCCCTCTCCCATGTGCTGCTCTCTGATTACAAAATAATGATGACAAATGCTTTATTTAAGAAGAAAAGGCTAAGAAAACAGAAAAATAAAGACAGTGCCGGTCCCTCCCACCACCTACGGAAGCCATCCATGCCCCAGGAGGTTGCAGGAGCCCTGCTGTGGTGCAGTGACCCCATGTCATTGCAGGTATGCACTGGAAGGCAGCTTGGCATCATTTCGTCCTTCAAAGTACAGCAAATTAGCCAGCCCAAAATACACCTGCATCCCTAAATACACCTGCAGCAAGGGGGAAGGGGGGTCAACAACAGGCCAGGGACACAGCTCAAATTAGAACTAAACTAATGTACTTGATTTTGCATTGATTAGCAAGAGTAATTCACCCTTCAAACAGCACCGTGCTGCTGGCTTTGGCTTAAAATAACCCGAAACTGCTTGAGGACAAGACACTTGCCTAGAGCCACGTTCAGCTCCAGGCACATTGGTGGAGGAGCCACCTCCAGGGCTGCAGGAGGGAAGGGTGAGAGATTGGTGCCCAAATTCCATGTCTGCATCCTGCGCGGGGCTGCTGGCAATTCCCTGCAGGAGAGCTGGCTCTGACAGAGCTCCTGCAGCCACTGCACAGCAAGGGGATAAATCATGAGCAAGCCCATAACAGAGCTTAGTTTAGGCACCTGCTGCATTATGTGCCTTTTCTCAACAGGATCCTTCGAAAAACAAATGACTCAGAGAACTAATAATGAGCCTGAAGCATTCAAACTGCTCCTGAAATAGTGTTACTTTGTCATGACTCATCAGAATCTGGGTTTTGTAGCATCTCTGGAAGGGGCTGTAGCCTCCCCCAGCACCTCCTGCACAAGGGTATGCACCTGAGCAGGTAAAGCAAACAACTAATGCTAAGAATGCCTCAGTGTATGCAGTGTCTTTGGGGTTTAACAGCCTAAATTCTGTGTTTTTACCCTAAAACATCCCTTGTTTTGCAAGTAGCTGCAGGCAGTGTGAGCTTGTTGGCAGTTCAAGTGTCAATTTGCATTTGTTTAATGGATTAAACCCTGGAGGCAATGCTCTTCGCTAAAGCTGCATTCCAGATTAGCAATCCCACACTGAATTCCTGCCTGAATGATTTTACACTTGACCAGAAGAGTCAAAAATAGGTTACACTACACTGAAGATACGTGACTATAGTTCATGTAGATGAGCTGCTTCCCTTTAAAAACCCATATAAATTTTTATAACGGCGTATGTTGTAAATGATGATCTACCCATGGGTGATGATCCGTCTCATTTCTCTGCTTTTTCTGGCACATTTCAGCAGGTTCTTCAGCTCCTTACTGAGAAGTTTATGGCCATGTTACTGCGCAGTTTATAGAGGCTGGGCCAGTATCCCGGGATCCAGTGTGGCCCACTGAGTTCTTATTTTAAGGGAACCGGATGGGGCAGGTTCAGTGGCTCCCAGAGAACAGCTGCAGGATGAAGGTGATGGTGGGTACCATCCCCAGGGTGAAACACAGCCAGAGGCATGCCCAGGACACAAGAGAGCCTTGGCTGAGCTTCCTAACGGGTATATATAGGCAAAGGCAAAGGGCATTGTTGGGAGTGAGGGTGGTTGTAGGTTGAAAGAATAAGAGCTACATCTTGTAGACAATGCCAAGCTCTGCTTTATTTTCATCAGTTTGATCAGTACAAAAGCAGACAGCGTATGTTTCACTTTTTATTCTTTTTTTCATTTTAATTAACACTTTACAAAGTACAAAATATACTGTCCTTTATTTTGGAACATTAGGGGGTTTTCTTTTTTCTCGTTTTTTTTTTTTTTTTTTTTCATACAGTACATAAATCTCAGCTTTTCAGCGTAAGACCAGCAAAGAAAAGAAGCGTGTGCACTCGCTGGGAAAGCAAAGCATCCACTTCTCTGTGCCCAGAGCACGATCCTCAGCTGCTTCCACCGCTCCCTCTGCTCCATGGTGGAACATCCCCTCTCTCAGAAGCCAGCACAAAGGCCACCGATGGTGTCCCCTACATCCCACTGAGCGCAGCCTTCCCTCAGCCACATCCCAGGGCAGGGGGGGCTGCACAGGCTGACCCCCCCCCCCCCCCCCAGCAGTTTTGCATTAGTCTGGTAATTAAAGGGAAAAATACATATTTTTGCTTCCCCCAGAGGAAAGGTTCCTGTGGGGTGTCAGAGGGGAGCAGGGAGGAGGCTGCAGGTCAGGGTGCCCAGGGCTGTGTCCACAGCCCGACCTCAGCCCATTTGGTGGGTGTCTGAGGCCAAAAGTGGTGCTTCACTTACACAGAAAATGAGACATAAAATAACTTCTTTTAAGAAGGCCCTACAGGTTTGTGCTTCCTTCCCCACGCTGCCCAGCATGGCCCTTCCAAGGGGAGCAGAGGGGCAGACCCTGGTCCGAGCTGGGCATACACTACACCAGGAGCCTCTCTGCCCTCTTGGCAGTGCTAGGGATGCTACGGCCATCCTGGGCATGTGAGGAAAAACTGGGCTCCTTCTTAAGTCTGAAAGGGAGAAAGAGAAATGCTCAGTCCTGTTCAAGCAGTTGGGACACTGATAAACAGCGATGCACCACGACCGTGGAAGGGCTGACAACACCCACCCAGGCTCTGAATGTGCCCAATGTGGTGGAGTTCCAGTGTAAACCCGCACCATGAACACACAGGGTGACAGCTCACTGCATTCTGGCCCAGCGGAACCACAATCTATCCCTAAGCTCCCTCCAAATTAACCTCCCAGGTGCCTTGTGGTGCCCAAAAAGCAGGAGAGAGCCGGGGTGAGCCAGTGCTGTGCCATGGGGCCATACATAGCAGGACACATCTGTGAGCTGGGGCTGTGGATCCTGCGAGTGTTCCCAGGGCACCAAGGAGACCCCACGTCCCAGCAGCGCCAGCCCACTGGCATGGGTCAGTGTTCACCACACTGAGGTCATCCCCCTGTTTCAGTGGAAACAAAGGGAGAGCGGGCTACCTGGGGCGTTAATGGAGAGGGAGGAACAGGCTCTTTCAGAGGCTGAATCAGAGCATCCAAAGCTGGATCCTGCCATCCGGCAGCCTCCTTCTCCCCTGCCTGTCCCAGGAGCCGTGGCCATCTCCCACTGCCATCCCTGCAGCTACAGAGGCAGCACAGAGGAGAAGGCAGAAAAAAAGGGTGCCACGGTGCCAAACCAACTTTGTGTCTTGTAAACCCCAGATCCAAGCCTACAGCTCATGTGCAGGGGAAGGATGATGGGAGCAGCAACCCAGTCACAGGCAGTGGGGACAGGACCACACTGATGGAACACTGAGAGTGGCAAGAGGCAGGAAAGTGCCACCACCCCTGTATCACCAGGCCCCTTATCACTGACAGCCCTCAGACGTGGCTCTCACACCCCTATCACTGGCTATGGGATTAGCATGAGTATTTCTAGCAGCAGTTGCAGCGATGTTTTCAGGCAAGAGGCGAAGGGCAGCCCCGGCTCCAGCACCACCAGGAACACTGGGAGAAGACTCTTCCAGTGCCTCTGGGGAGCTGCAAAAGCCTCCCAGCCCCTGCCCCACGGACACTGATGTGCTCCCCTTCCCTCCACACATTTGGCGCAGTTCACAGATGCAGAGCAAATAAAAACCCCAAGGACGGAAGCACTGAGACAGTGCAGTTCGAGGTGGGAGAGGGGACCCCAGGGGCAAGGCCTGGAGGAGATGAGGGCAGAATTCATTGTTTAGTTCTATGATAAATCTAAACCAAGGCTGAGGTCACCGAGCTGGGGCAGACGTCTGCTCCGAATGGCCAAAGGAAAACCGGGTGCTCCTGGTGCAGGGTCGTCCTTCCTTACCCTGATCCTCCCAACCTAGTGCAGTCCTGCCCGCGCCAGCGCAGGGCCAGCCCCGGCTGAACAGCACTGACACAAACACCCCATGAGGAACAAGGGGAGGCTCAGACACAGTCACCACTTCAGAACAGGAGTGGGTCACTGGGCTCCTGTCAGGGACCTGCAGCATCCTCAAAGTGAATTAAAATCACTCGGCTGGCCTGGGAATTATTTTACAAGAAACAACTACAACAAAAGGCTGGGGGGGGAGGTTCTCTTCCCCTACCCCCCCCCTTGCCCCTTCCTTCAACTTCCCACAAGGCAAATGCTCTTTTGTTCTTCCCACTGACCACAAACCCAAACAGGAGACCATTGGTTTCCTTCAGCAAAAGGGGAATTCGCTTCCAGCTGATGGGAACGATTCTGCAAACGGGGCTGAACTCCCTTTCCACGGGCTGAAGCCTCACTAACGCTCACAGCCACCCGGCAAGCAGGGTACTTCCAGTGGCATTCCCACAAGGGCCAGGGAATTGGGTACCTGGAAAACTATGGGATTCAAGTTACAAAAAGAGCTGGTAGGAATCCTTTGGGAAAAAGCAAATGCTTGTCACTGCAATTGCAGGAAGCTGGTTTCAACCCCCCAAGATGCTGAGAGACAGCAGCAGGAGGCTGGGCAGTGCAGGGGGATCCCAAAACACAGCCAGCCCCTGATGGCACCTTCCCAGACGTGCAAGAGACACTGCCTATGCCACAGCCACGCAGGGGGAAGAAACCAACCAGCCCCCAAAATGAAGGACAAAAGGAGCCCTGGGTTTGGCATCATCTTCTAGTGTTGGGAGGACAGCAGTAAAACCACTGGGTCGGCCATAGAGGGACACTCGGCAGCACGTCAGCTCTCCTATGGCGCAGGCAGAGGACAGAGCTAGGGCGGAGGGAAGCAAAGTGCTCCTGATACTTCCCAGTTTCAGTGCTCCCAGATTCCTGCTGGGCAGCTCTGTCCATCAGCTCCAAAACCCTCACCCGTCACCTACAGAATCCTGCAGGAAGCTAAAAAAGGGTGAAAACAAGAACCCCAAGGAAGCCCAGGGAATTCAGTGGCTGGTTTGCAACCACAGCACCACTCGCACCCAACTGGGCAGCCAGGGCGGGAGCTGTGGAAGTTTTGGGATTTTATTGGGATGAGGTGAGTGGGGTTTGTGCTGCTTCCTCATGGTCAGGTCCTCACCAAACCCAGGGCAGGCAGCGGCACAGGCAATCTCTACAAGGGAAATACAGAGCAGGGAGAAGCTATTGCATGTAATCTGCAATTACAAGGTCACATTCAGTCCTAGGTATACAAATTATCTTCCCAACCTGAAGGAGAAATGGCTGGTGCTGTCTAAAGAGACCAAGAAATGGGTATCCTGGCTATATATGTTCCAAAGAGGTTTGGAACCCTAAAAGTCATACTCTAAAATTAGAATATACTTTGTTTTGATACATACTTCATTTATTTCCCCTGCTTAAAACAGGGTCTGTGCATTGCTCCATCTCACCAGAGCTTCTGCAGGGGCTATGGCTGCTACAGCCAGGATTTGCTGATCAGCCTCCAGTGCACGTCCTGTGCTGCAGAGCCCAGTCCTTCCTTCCCCCATGCTAACCAGAGCTGGTATTTCATCTGAGCTGTGCTTCATTAAGATTAAATAACGCAGGAGGCAAGGGATGGGGAAGGAGACTGAAGACAGCAGCGTTAACTCAAGATTCACAGTCAAGTGTTTCCCTCACAGTGTCCTGGGAAGGTGCTGAACCCTCATTGGGAATGTGCACAGGGTGTTTCTGTACCAGCTCAGTGCTGCCGGGATGCCTGAGGGATAATGCTGGCCCCTGACATAGAGCACACACAGGGTACAGACAGACAGATGTGCTCATGGGGAGAAGGTATCTGAATCTGGAGGCGGATCTGCACATCTCGGCCAATGTAAACACACCCCAGCACTACGCTATTTGGCAAAGAATGACTGGGTTTTACTCTCCAGCAGGTAATAAAAGTTTAATCCAATCCAATGCTTGCAGGCAGCACTGGAACAGGTAAGTGAGATGCCTTAAGCTGCTTACTGGAGATGTTACAATAGTCATAGTAACAGAGAGGAAAGAAATCCTCATCAGAAAATGATTTCTTGTCCATCAGCGAATGCTGCTGTGACTCTGCCCAGGAGCCAGCAGCCAGTGCTCAGGCTGGGGCTGAGCAAACCATTTCTCCCTTGTCATTAACAGAAAATGACAATAATGCAGTGCCAAAACAGAACATTTGCTCTCACTGAGCACTGCCTACAACAACACAGGACCCAGCACCTTCTACTCAAGACACTGCCCTCTGAAGGAGAGAGTTTGAAAGCCCAGATGCTCTCCAACAGCACGTGTAGGTACATGGAGCAGAAACCCCTTCATGTGATCATCTCCTCTGGCCTCAGTGCCAGACACCACCTTTACCTACAAACACCCAGGGATCCTGGAGTCTTCCCCCCAAAGGCAAGCATCTGAAGGCTTTCTGAATACTGGGGGCCTGGGAGGTTGGTGCCACCCTTGCTGGGATGGTGCTATGGGGACAAAGGCATCCCCAGGGCGTCACTGGGCTGGGTGAGGAGGCTGGGCAGGGAGGGGAGGTCTCTGATTCAGAGAGGGAAAAAGAACGGAAACACTCTTGTGTTCACAACAACAACGAGCAAACCCACGTACATTCATATCTGCAAATTAAAAACCACACAGAGTAACTCCTTGGCATCGCTGGGCACTGCAGCAATCCCTGCCTTTCCCCTGCCCTTTCCATGCCTGTGCACTAACAGGGCCTCTGCAGAGCCCCAACTGCTGCATCACAGACACATGTGGGAAACTGCCCAGACAGACACAGGGATGCCCATGGGAACAGAGATTCTGGGGCCAACAGTGTGGCTGCTGCGGGTCAGCATGGACCAAGGCCATGGCCCGTCTGCCATGGCGGCTGCACCATCTCACACCTCTGTAATGGGAAGAAATATTGTACAGCACAGGTAATCAAAAACCAGCTTCCTTCAGAGCCAAACTGATCAGACACGTGCAATGTAGGCTCTAATGTACCTTCACAGGGTGCCAGTCACACTGTTGAACCCTCGTCTCTGAACCCTTGCTGGAGACAACGGGTCCCTGTGCAGGGCAGCCGGTGGTGGAACGTGTTGGGAGCTCATGCCCAGGGATGGTCAATCCAGCCCCTGCAAATGCAGCCTCTGAGCAGAGCTGCTTTGTGCCTTGCCTCTCTCAGGAGTCTGCCTGCTGCTGAGAGCATGGCAAGCATCAAGGGCACTCACAGAGCTGTGCTGCAGCCTGAGTGACCTCCTCTGCACTCCTTGCTTCCCTCCCAGCACCTGCAGGACAGAATCTTGTGCTTTAGAAAAATTAAACCTGATGAACTTCTGCTGGATACTCTTCTTGGCGAAAGCAACCATGACCTTTCAGTAACACTTCCCTTCAAGCATCAGTCAATCCCCACTCCAGCTCTGCATGGCACGTCTGAAAAGAGTAAATCAGTGCTCGGTGCCATTTGCAACCCCTCAAACAGGGTCTGACAGCAACAAGCTTTTTGTCAGAGGCAAGGGCTGATTCATCTCTGATCAACAGCATTCCCTACCTGTGCCCTTGGGAACAGTAACACTGAACTTGGAGTTAAAAATACATTCGGAGGCAGCAGCATGATATTTATATTATGAATGCTCTTCATAAATGGCATTGCCATTAAATAAGTTTTAATACTAATGTCACCCACTGCAGGTGCCACCATCTCTGTGCTTCAGCAAAACCAAATGCTTCCATCAACACCTCCCTATGTAACAGAGATTAATATATGCCACTTGAAGCACAGCATTTAGAAACTCCATCACTGCAAACCCAACTGGCTTCAATGTCTGAACAGGAACAGCACAATCCTCCACAAGGATGCACTGATGGGGCAGACTGGAAATCAGCGACCTGAAAGTGCCTCAAGGTCAGCTGCAAGGGAGCACCCTCATTGCATCTGGTGAAGGGTAACAGAAGCATTGAATTAGGCGATGGTTTGGGTGAAAATCTTTCCCCGCCTGGACCATAACAGTGCTCCTGATCAGCAGGAAACTGATGATGCGATGCAAAGACCACGCACTTCCCACAGTCAGGTTCCAACAGCCTCTCCTGCTTTAAAAGATGCTCCAACATTTCCATCTGTTTAAAAATAACGTGCTGATCTATGCTCCTCACAGGCCAACCAAGGCAAGTTTCCCAACCCACACCAGAGCTCTGCATTAGCCCTCTGGCCACCGAGCCACCAGCCAGCACATCTGCCAGGAAACCCTGCAGGAAGCCCCACAGCCTTGCGTGGAGATGCTGGCAAAGGTCACCATGAACCAACTCTGGAGGAATGTCGGGGACAAGCCCAGGCCACCCCGAAGTCCTCACATGCAGGAAGCTCAGGAGGTGCTGGACCCAAACCGGGCACTGGTTCAGTGCCTGCAGGAACCGGGAGCCCCATTGCAAACCCCCCTGCCAGGGTCTGGGCAGGCACTTTGCAATGAACCATCACGGCTTACAGGCTGAAGCAATTCAGGGCAGCAACTAAAATACTTATCTCAAGAAAAACAAACAACTTCTTTTCTACAGTCTGCGTGCTTGAGGCAACCAAACTGAAGAGGAACAGGGTGTTTCCAAAGCAGGCAGAGAACCCAGTGCTGTGAACCGAGCAGAGGAACCACAGCTTTGCTCCAGGTCTGCTTCTCTGCTGCTCTTTGCTAAAAACATGTGGAGAAATCCCAAGAGCATAACTAAGTATTCATATTGCCTATATACTTGAATTAAAAATATATGGTGAATACGTGTGTCCATACAGCACTTACTACACATATACACACTCCGAGAGTGTGCCTGGAGTATACACGCAGGTACTCACCCAGTATATATTTACCAATATTGCTCAAGTATATATGCTCTGTACAGTATACAGCCATATGGACACAGAACACAGGTATTTATACATGTGTACAAGAGACACACTACGTATTTCTATGTAAACACTATATAATTATATGAACATATGCCCACACTTGCACAGTAGAAAGGAATTTGCAGCCAAAATCTAATTGGGGTGGGGGGGGAAAAAGACAAAACCCTACGTAGTAACACACACAACATGAGAAAGGTTGAAGTTCCTAAGAAAACAAAGGCCTCAGAGAAGCAAGGAGGGCACAGGAGGCCTCACGTTCTCCTTCCCTGCCCACCCTCCTTGCAGGGCTGGCAACGCTGGTTGCATTTCACTGTTTGGTCAGGTTTTGTGCAACGAGAGGAACCAGGAGGGTTCGGGTATCCCTGATGAGCAGCAGCCATGGCCAGGGATGTTCCCACGGAGCCAAGTGGGATGCTAGAGGCAGGGGGGGGTGGCTGATGGGTAACCGGGGCCTTCAGTGCCTGGCCAAAGGCTGTCCCACTGAGGCATGTTCCTCCTTTTATCCACACAGTGTGAAACAGCACAATGCCAGGGATGCTCAGAGACATCATTATCATAAGGCATTTAAAGAAAAAAGAAAAGATGCTTCCATTTTTCCCCACCCCAAAGGCCAGGAGGTGCCAGGAGAGCATGAGCTGTTGAGCAGCTTGAAGAGCCACTGCTGTGGCTCATGCAGCATGTGGTGGTGTATTATTATTATTACTATTGTTTTCAACAAAGCCCCTACAGACCCCTTTCTGCCTTATCCAGCCGAGGCCTCACAACCAACACCACTGTGGACATTCGCACCCATCCTGACTGCACACTTGACTGCCCGACCCCAAGGCTCTGCTTCCAGGTTCATACAATTCTGTCTAAATTCAAAGTTATCTCCCATCAGCAAAGTGACGTGGGGGAACGCTGAAGGGAAAGCATCAAACTACCTCAAGTTGTCTGAAATAAGCTTCTGCGTTCTCAGGACAAAACAGGAGAGGAAATCAAAAGGTGAAGGCGAGGATGATGGCAGGGACAGAGAGCTCCTCAACGGCATTTTACATCTTGTGACATTTCCAGGCTGGGACATCAACCTGTTTTATGGAGTTCTGATCCACCCCAAAGACTTCCACAGATTTCACAACCGTAAGCCTGACTCCCCTGGGATGAAAAGTGAAACCTTTCCACTAAACATTCTGCCTCTGGAAGAGCCTGAGTGCAAGGTTCAAAGAATACAAAAAGTCATTAAAAACTATTTTTTTTTCCACTTTCTCTTAAGGCTCAGTAAAGGTTTTGCTTGTTTCAAGTAATTCCTTATCGTACATATCATGGTCCTCAGAAAGCAGCAAGAGCACACGCAGAGCAACGCACGGTGCCCTTCCTCCGATGTGGGAAGTGGCTAAATCACCATTTCCCAGTGGTTGTAAAACTGGGAGCACAAAGAACATCCTGTCCTGGTGACACCGTCCATGCACATGAGGAAAGCTCAGGCTCAACTCAGCCAACCAGAAAGCTTGGCTGGAGACGCAGTAGCTGGACACCAGCCCATGTGCTGGTATCTCCTCTCCTGCAAAGTCCCACAAACACCCCAACCTGCCACCCTGAGAAGCCCTTGCATCCTTATGGCATGTGATGGGACAGCAAAGCACCTTTCTAAGCAGACATCCAGAGACGCGTGGTGCCACACATGGAATAAACCTTTACTCCAGAAATCCGGAGCGAGTATCATAGGGTGAGACGGAAAACCCATGTAAAGGAACAGCAAACCACACAATTCAGTAAAGTATCAAACATGTACCTAAGTGTTTCTCAGCAGGGATGCTTTAACTTGGGGCCTACAAAGGAAAGTCACCCATGCTTTTTCCTGTGGATGCTCAACTCCCTGTCTAGCTGCCACACAACATCCTACCAATGAAAAATCAGATCCGAAACTCAATGTCTGGGTTCAGCAGCACCAGAAACCACTAATGTCAAGCTAAGCCCTCCAGCACCATGAATGCACAACTAACAGCAAGCTGTGAGCCAGTGTGTGAATTCACATGTCCTATGCACCAGTATAAACCGGTCTGCATGACCTACACATCAGTATAAACCATGCCTGTGGCACGGTCTCAGGTGCTTGCTTACTGCCTCCAGATCAATGCAAAACCCTGGCTCAAATCTGCAAGACACTGCCTCAGGAAAACCGTGCTGGAGGCTGTCTCCTAGGCAAAGCTGGAAAACTCTAATTGGAACTGCAAGACCTTCAATTTCTTCATGTCAAAAATGAAATGGGAAGAACTCTAGAAATGCAAGATGCACCTGGGCTCCTAACTGTGAAAGCAGAGACCTCTGCAGATGATTTCTTCTTTCCACCACCCCTCACTGTATGGTCACAACATACTGCAGACCACTGGTACCTACAACTCGGGTGATGCCTGCTCTCCCAGGAACGGTTCCTGCCGTCCTCCATGGTGTTGTTTGTGGCTGTGGGTGCCAACATGGGCCTCAATGCCTGGCTCCTGCTGGCCCACAGCTCTGGTGCAAGCCAGCAGCAAACACCCTCCTGCTGCAAAGCCCACTGTAAAGCCCACATCACCCTCCCTGACAGGACCAGAGGGAAACGCCTCAGGTTTTATGCACTTTCAGCATCATTCTGTTTCCAAAGAGAACCCCTGGGACTCAAGACCCCGCCCTGGTGATGAAGGAGCTGATGAAGAGGTGGTGATGGAGAGTCCCAGCAGGGCTTGGGCACCTTCTTGGCCCCAGTGGGGACAACCTGCTGCATCTCTTGGCTGAGGTGGCCCAGGAGACACCCAGGATGCTGGGCAATCCTTCATGTGCCTGTGTACAAAGTGGAAAAAGCCTAAGGAGACAGGAGGAAAGATGCCTCCCTTGTCTTGCTGGCCCTGGGGGACAATGGCTCTGATGTGAGGATGAGGGGACAGCAGCTGTCCTGGAGCAGGGGACATGGCAGGAAAACACTGAGGGAGAAAGGGGAGGGTGACAGGGGAAATGTGAGCTAAAATGGCCACGTTTCAATGCAGACAGAAGTCTCGGTGTTCCACCTGAAGGTGGGCCAGGGCAATGCTCCCCCTGCCCAGTCTTTCCCAGAGCAGCCAGGCTTTGACTGCAGGGAGACAAGGGGAAAATCCAAACAACTGGATACCTTCCCCTTTTCCAATGCCAAACACTTTTGTCAGGGGAACAGAACCTGATTCCCATCCCTATCTCAACGCTGGCAATGAGGAACAGTCCTCAGGAAGTCTGATGCGAAGAGACAAACCAGCACTATGCAACAACTGTTCTGTTTAATTCCACATGTTGTTGGGTTTAAGGTTCTCGGGGCTCTCTCTGAGCAAGGGCTCGTCCATCCCAGCCGAGCAGAGCGCCCATGGGTAAAGACTGTGTCCCCAGGCAGCCCCTTCCACCCCGAGAACACGGGCAGGTTACACCTCACTTGGAGAGGAACGTCAGGAAAGTGTCTCACCTCCCCTTCCTCCTGCCCCTCATTCATAAATTTAATAAAATAACAATAATAATAATTAAAACCAAGGCTTATTGGAGCTGTTTCTGCTCAACCTTCCACAGTCTCTTTTCATGTCACTCTCTAGAATCAGATTTTTCAAGAAATACTGTGAGAAAAAAAGAATAATAATAATAATAATTATAATAATAATAATAATTATAATAATAATAATAAAAAGCATCTGGAACCAGCTCCGAAGATTTCTAATGCTTTTCAGCTTGACTGACTTGGAGTGCATTGACCACGCCGTTTATATTTTCTTCAGGTACCTGCAAGAAACCAGAAAGAAAAGTCATGCTCTAGCAAAAGCCAGGCAGGGAGGACACAGAAAGGGGCAGGAGATGAGGCAGAAGAGTTCCCAAGGAGCTGGGTACGTTGCTGTTGTACTCCTGAACTCCACTGAGAAAGGACTCCCTCTGGGTCAAAAGCATTAACTCATGGTACCCCTAGGAGCAAACACTCTAAGTGAGAACTGACTGGTTTGCTGTCTGCACAGTGTGTGCTGGTGGGGAGGCAACTGTTTGGGGGTTTTCCTTTCCTTCTCCTCCTCTCTTCTCCTTTCCCTTCCTTTTGTTCATAAAGCATCTGTACGGCAGGAGCTCAGTCATGCAAGGTGCCTGTGCTGATGCCTAAAGGCTCCATGATGCTCTCTGAGGCATCCTACAGGTTTGGGACCCATAAGTGTGGTGACAGGAGAACATGTCCATCAAAGGAAGAGAACAGCCTACCTGCTTGTGGTGGAGGGTTCTATTTGGTGTGGTGTAGCATCTAAGCTCTCTTAGGGTTAGGGTTATGATAGATTTAATCATAGAAGTCTAGATACAAAATTATTAGTGGGCGACTTTTCACACTTACTGCAAGAAAAAACTCTTTCAACACAAGATATAAAAGATGTCAGAGCAAGTGTCACTGGTATAAAAGTTAAGTAAAGTTAAATCAGACAGAAAAGAGGCATCTGACATTACAGAAACTCAAAGATGGCAATCAGGGGACAGGCAGTGAACAGCTCTTGGAAAGTGGAAATGGGGCTGAGGGAAAAACAAACAGCCTGGGAGCTGCTGCAAGAAGCCAAGATAATTCATGTTCACGTTAAGTTGAACAAGGAGCCTCTGTGAGGTATCTGAGCCCTTGGCCAAAAGTACAATACCTGGATTCACTGGACACCCTCCAGAGCTAGACAACGGAAATACAAGTGGACTGAAATTTTCTGCAAGGCTTTTAACAGAAACGGGGGGAAACCCCACAAGAAAATAACCAGAAAAATGTTCTCTTTTTCCAGTGGGAAGATGGAATAGGAGCAGGTGACTGATGATGTGTGAACACAAGTCAGCGGGAAAGGAAGGAAATAATCTTAAAACCACCACACAGCAAATTCTTCAGGGTTAGGACGAAAACCCCAGCAAACCTCCACCACTGCAGGGAAGAGACACTGAGACAGGACTTCCCACTGCCTCCACTCCATTATTTTCCCAGTACATTGAACACTGCAGTGGAAGAAGTCATATGACTCTTTCACTCTCCAGAAGATAATAAGACACAGGACCCAATTTTGTAAACCACACTTTCTTAGCCAGCTCCAGTGGATGATCATTGGGTCTCCCTTGTGCTCCTTCAGTGCACTGCAGAAGCAGGAGTAAGCAGAACAGGCCAGTTCTGGCCAACTGGCTTTGATCTGCATGGACCCATCTCCTCACTTTAACACAATGGCCTAATCCTTCATTCACAGCCAAATGCTTGACTCCCTTAATGCTGAGGAAATAGTACTGATCATACCACCAATATTTGGACTGGATTTTCTTCAGGACAGATGTGTGAACAGTTCTGATTTGTAGGACACATCCTAATTACTCATCAGTGGAGAAGCCCTACCCTCCCTGCCCCTTAGAAAAGGTCCCTATCCCAGGGCCATCAGAGACATGTTCCCTTGTCATCTTGAGGGCAGATCAAAGCATCTACCACAAAGTGAAAAGCTCCAAACTACATCCCAGACATTACTTCAGCCTCGTTAGAGGCAAAATGCTGGTGAAGAAGAGCAAGATACCTCTGACCACGAGGCAGAGAGAACAGAGGACCCGGAAAAGGGACTCTTCTCACTTGCTCTCTCTAGAGGGAGCTGGAAACCACAGCTCTCTCCACCCCGACCTGATGGCATAGAGAAGACACACCAGAAACCTGGAAGCTCCCATCCCACCACTGTCTCCCAAAGGGATTTCTTCTTAAGCATAGATTGTGATTTCCAAGTCAAACTTCTACAGCTACAGGACTGCAGGAAGACTTGAGTATTAACATCCAGGTCAAATAAAAATTAAGCAACAAAAACCGCCTTAAGATGCACTGAAAAAAAAAAAAAAAAAAAGATGAGATCAAAGGGAACAAAAGCTTTTATAATGTAGTCTAAATATTTTAAAATAAATACTGAACAACCTTCAAGAAAGGGAGGATGTAGAGAAAGGATTCGAGATGCACTCAGACCTTGACAAATGTCACTCGAGGTCAAGGTGTTTGGGTGGCAAAGTTAGGGGAAACAAGATAAAATCTAGGTCAGGCTCTTGGCCAACAAACCCAATCAACAGCCAGCAAGCACACACCCCAGGAACCATGTCTGGCGCAAAGTCAAGCAAAGGAGGGCTTGAAATGCACCTTTCACAAGGTAGAAAGATTTGACAGCTTGAACGGCACTGCTCAGATGAAAAGGCTTTCAAACCCATACAAAAAGGAAACAGCAAGGAGCAAAGGAAAATGCTAAAGCACTGATTTGAGTAAGGAGGAGCTGCAGACCTCAGGGCATCACCCAAATAATACCCGGCCAGCTGCTGGGAGACAGGCATCTGGTGGGCTCAATGTAGCAGGATGAGCCACTTCTCAGAGGTGCAGCTGCCTGCAGAGTCATCACAATTGCAGGGCACAAGTTGTAAGTGAAACGTCTGAACCAACAGGACTTAGCTCTCCAGACACTGCTTGACAACTGGAAGCACTCTGCACCCTGTGCTCTGGGCAGGAAGCATGCACCTGGGGCCACAACAACAGGTAGGAATGTGAGGCAAAACTAACAGTATTGATTTTAAAATGGTGTTTTATTAGCTTATCTTATCGGCACAGTTAATATTCAAGAAAAGAAGACAAACACATATAACACTTTGACCTTTGCTATCTGGAATAATATTTACTTTTACTCTTTACACACATGACCTATAGTCTGCAAATGGTTCACACCAACTGTGAAAAACCAAAGTGATTAGCTGAAAAAGCCCTCCTTGAACTCACTGGAGCTTTTACAGGTCAAAAGGAAGGCCTGAGCAGTGAATGTACAGCCACAGAAGGAGAAGCATAACACAAGAAAGTGCAAATTTAGGGAAAAAAAAAACCAAAAGCACAAAGCAGCTCTGTGTTGCTGGCTTTGTTAGCACATGGACTACTGACTCCCTCCTTCAGGACTGAGGGAATGGGCTTCAAGTCAAATGCCATCCTGTTTGTGGCTACAGACCCAGCAATTTTCCCTTTCCAGGGAAATGCCTCATTTTTGAGGATGTCCTACACAGACAAAAGAAGAGCAGAGAGAGGCCTAGATGGTAAAATGTCCACCAAGGATAAAGGAGAAGAGAGCCCTGTATGAATGGCAAGACCCTCATGCTGACGACTGTGCTGCAACTGCTTGTGGGCACCCATAAGAACAAACACAGCAACATCCTTCTCTGGTTCAAAATCACCTCCCCTTGAGGTGCTGACAATTACTGCTATTTATCAAAGGCCCATGAGGAGGATGAGGCAAGATCAGCTGAGCTCATCAGATGGGTATCAAAACACGAAGGTTAGAGCCATGCAGGCCCTAACCTTCATGAGACGAAGGCAGGGGTCTGCTATTGGGAGACCCTCCAAAAAGTCCCCTGCACAAAAGCACCCACCTGAGAGCCTGGAGCCTTTGACTACATATGCAGGGAAAGAAGAGGGCCTGTGTCTTGTTTCTAATAAAAGATAGTGGTACAGTGGCAGAGAGTG
The DNA here is from genome assembly GCA_024733675.1 of Psilopsiagon aymara. Lineage (NCBI taxonomy): Eukaryota > Metazoa > Chordata > Aves > Psittaciformes > Psittacidae > Psilopsiagon > Psilopsiagon aymara. The sequence goes on along the minus strand of JANRGW010014978.1, from coordinate 72,600 downwards.
CTCAGAGAGGTCGGGAGGTCTCCACTGCTGTAGGTCCTTAAGGACTGAGACCAGCCTTTTGCAAGAATGATACTACAACACTCCCTAGCACAGCTTTGCCTTGGGGTAGGGCTAGCCTTGGTTCAGAAGCCTCTGACCCAGGGCAGTGACAGCCAGGAGGCTGGGGAGAGATATTTGCTGAGCTATGTGAGGGCAAAGGCACTCCAATAAGCTCTCCAGATGGGAAATGATGCTCTCATCATGAATATTCTCTCAGGGAAAAGATCTCCCCTATTGCAAAGAAGCTGTCTTGACACTCACCAATGCGTGATCAAACTTAAAAGTACTGATGTAGTAGGCTGGGATGTCAGCTGCGGCCAAAGGCTCAGAAATCTGAGCAACAATTCCACATTCATCTGTGGGGGAGACAAAAATCAATCATTGTGTGAATGGCACCTGAGTATCTCACAGAACTCCTGGGTCTCACCAGCTCCATGCCTATACAGGGAGGAGTTTGTCTTCACAAATGCCAACCAGAAGGGAATCTCTGATTTTTGTGCTGTTTCTCACAGAATCAGGCTTTTTGGGCCACCACGATACAACACACATTTAATTTTATTGCCTTCTTTTTATTACAGAGAAATATAAGTCCCCTAGAGGCATAAACATTAGAACTGGAATAATTTTCAAAGGTCCAAAGAAAGGCAATTAATAATGTTCAGCAAGGAGGCACCAAAACCAGTCTCATATACCCTTAAGCTCCATTTTTCTCTTTAATTGCTATGAAATGCTTTGCTCTGCATCCCTGAGAGAAGAGATGCTGACCTCCTGGCTGGCCTGGACATATGGTTCCTAGACCATAACCACCACAGCCCCCTGAGACAGTACTTCACGCCAATTAAATCTGTCCTGCTTATCACAGATCAATGGTACATTGTTTCCACATGACATCTGAGTTTCACTGATCCAAACGGAACATTTCAGCTTGACTGCAAGCTAACATATTTAAACACTGCATATTTAGGGGACTGGTGGGTGTCTTGATGTCCCGTAGGTGACATACACCGTGCCAATTCTCCATATTTTGCATCTAAGGTGCATAAAGAGAAGGTGCACAAAATTTCCTCCTTGCACCTTTTGGTTGGCTGATGTAGAAGCTGCAATTAAATGTGAAACTTGGCCAAACATTTTTCAGACATGTTCTCGAAGCCTGTATTTTGTAACTGCTTCAGAGACCATGGGAAGGAGCCCCAGTGTTTCCTAAACATCAGCCATTGCAGCAATATTCAGACTGGACTCCTTAAAATTACAAGTGACACGGACACTTCTGCAAGCTTCAAGCATTTGCTCTGTGCTACTTAGGTCCAATATTCTTTTGAGCAGAGAAAACGTTTGCAGCACTGGATGTGAAACAGGTCTATGAACAGGACTCCCCCTTGGACTGCTATAAATCTGTACTACATCTACTAAAGCCTCAGAGTTGCCCAAGGAGCGCACTGGAGCATGACAGTGCCTTCTGCCCGCTGATTTCTGTAATCTGCAATGCATTCCCATGCCATCTTTTTGTCCACTTTTTCTCTTTAAACAGAGATGCAGCTGCAGCTACTTCCCAAGTCCAGCAGATGAATGTAATTTAGATGGAGCTGTCAAGCACGTAGCACTTTCCAAAGTATATTTAGAAGTCTGACTTATTAGGTAGGAGTCAGACTCCTCCTGTTTGAAAATCTCAGCTTGCAAAGTCATGTTAAGTTGCTCTTAAAAAGCCTCAGCCTCAGATGGATTTTTCCATCATCCCTGAAGGCCCTGAGGCGACTGACTACCTGTGCACCAACTGATCCCCCAAATGTTCACCTACCAAAGCCAAGAGGCTGCCCACCAATCCGCACCATCTTCCAGAGCTCACCAGATGCACTTGTAAACAACAAATTATTAGGAAATCTGTAAAAGAAGAGAAATACCAAACATGACAATTAAAACACAGCAGTGTGTCAAACCCTGCCTGAGGGGATGCTGCCGCTCCTGTATCCCTGCACTGCTGGAAGCCAGAAACAGCAGCAGCAGCTCAGTGAAACAGAGAAAACTCAAGGCAAGAAGGACAGATGCACCTGCCTGCCCCTCCAGATGTCCTGTGGTCCATCAGCATCTGATGCTGGAGGTGTGCAGAGGCACCCAGAGAGGCACAGGAAAAGATCTCTAAGAAACAGGCCAGGCTCCAGCTTTACAAAGGTTGAGACTGTTAATCTGAAGGCTTGACTTGAGCTGCATTTAGAAACACCTAGGGACAGAGTATGTTTCCACACCTACTCTCGGAATGTGAATGGTGACCACTGTTTTTGTGTCTGAGCATCACCAGTGCTTTTTTGCATACCATTCCTGTTTGATCCCATTTCTTAGCAGGGTTAAGAAGACCAGTAGCCAAGAGACTTGCCCGGGTTAAGCAGGCAGTCTGTGACAGAGTTCTCCAAGCACCAGGCTGCAGGCTGCCACTGTCTAGCCTCTCTTGAAGGCAGATGGAGCCTTACTCCTATTAAGGTCAAAGAAATTTTCAAGAGGGCAATTAATAGTTTGCAAAACAAGTCCCTAGGGCAGGCAAGAATCAAACCCAACCACTGTGTGCACTGTGTGTCAAGAGCAAATTTATGCACTGCATCTCAGTGCAGCATCCAGCCTAGCCTCCAGACCTCAGAGACTTCTGTGATGTGAAGCTGCAGAAGTACACATGCAGACAGAGGCTGATCTTTGCTCCCAGGCTGACTTTTTCCCTGCCAGACAAATGAGTCCTGGGATCTGGCTGCACAGGGGTGACTTAGTACATTATCATCACAAGGAGACTCTAAGCCCAGCCATGTGTAAAAGCGAAGTGGGAGGACAGCATCGCTGACATCCCCACCCTGCTTTTGGCCTTTATCTGTAAATATTCAGCCACAAACACCAGATTTTCTTGTGTTTGCTCTTAAAAGCACACTAATGAACAATGGAATAAAATGTCAAAATCAGTTTGCTCCAGTGTTCCTCTTTCAAAACTGAGATAACTCTGCATTATAGTGGCTTGCCATTTCCCTGAGGGCTTGGATAGATACGCCCGAAATTCAGGAGCTGGAACATGCCAGACCTCACTCAGAAAAGTGACACAGAATGTACAGGCACATCACACCCATGCAATGAGGCTCCCAAGAATTAATATAGAAGAGCTTAAGCTGCTTTCTGCTCCTTTGAAAACCTCCCAGGTGCCTTTCTGCGGTCCATAAGACTCTAACATCAAAGCTCACCTCTGCTGCGTCTGGACATCCATGACCAAGGAGATGTAACCCTCAATGAGAGAAAAGGAGAAAAAGCGAATGTGTCCCGAGTCCTCGTTGCCCACCACTGATTCTTTTACTCTGAAGAAACAGAAGACAATGGCATTAACTGCGGCTAGAAGAGCAAAAGAAGCTTTTTAAAACAGACATAGAGCCAGTGACACCAGGAATGTTCATACACTGACTTGGGGAAGTGACACTATGTTCTGTCACATGGATTTTGCTGAGGAACACTATGTCAGTTCCCACAATTGATAAAACTCAGCCATCCCTCCCCCAAGGTCTTCTTGCAGGAGGCTGTGGACCAGGAGCCACAGGCCCCCAATGGGCAGCAGCCCAGCCAGCTTTACATCCCCTGGTCATACGTGGATATACAGCACATTGATTACATCGCTGCTCTTAGCTTAAATATGAAAAGACTCAGCTTTCCAAAGCCAGCAGAAATCTTTGGTCACCTTCAGTGTCTTATTTGGCTTCCACCTCTCAGGACAACCTTCTTGAGTTTGTGAAACCTCCCTCCCTAGGAGCTGAGAACTGCCATAGCATAAGGCCACAGCAGATCCCTGGGCATCCTGGTGGAGCAATGTGCATTTGTGCCTCCAAACACCTCCCCCAGGAGCCTGTCTCCCTGCTGGGACCTACCCATTGGAGTAAAACATGACATCCATGAGTAGTGTAGCAACAGTGGGAAGGGTGTCTGGATCCAGGCTGGTGACGCAGAACATATTACTTGGACTGGAAAGGGGATGAATGACAGGCCTCTGAACTGAAAGAGACACACAGAGACACACACTGCTATGAAGCCACATCTGCAGCAGGTTCACGTTCCACCAGACATGGTACCCATGCACTGGCAGCGGCCCCAGAGAAAGCTGACAGCATCTGTAAGGAAGTTCTTAATTGCTGAAGTCCTGGCTCTCAGACAGGGACTGAGGAGCCTGGGGACAACTTGCTCCTGTGGGGCTCTCCCCGGGGTATAGGGTAATATCATCCTGAATACCCTGCCCTGCATAGAGCACAGGTCAGCTCCCTGCTCATAAGGGTTCTAAGGCCATCAGATGCATCCACATCAGACAAGGGTAAGCTAAAGGAGGTGCCACACAAACTGAAAGGCAGAAATATATCCGGGCTTCTATCATTTAAAAAGCAGAGCTATGGAAGGCATTTCTGGCAGTACACTCTTGTCTCCCTCCTCTTTGGGGGCCTATTTTGCCATAGTATCTACAAAAATTCGAAGCCAGATGCCATGCAGCAGCTTGGTAAACACACTGCAGCTATGGGCTAAAAGGCAGCCAGTATTTAGGCATGCAGCTACTGAACAGAATAACACATCACATTGTATACCTGTGCATTATCAATGTGTGTTTTGCTGTGCCCTTCCTTCACAAGTTTTGCATCAGGCTCATTTTCTTAAACAATATGGTTTATAGCTATAAAGTGATGAGGCTGAGTGGCACTTCATAATAACTGAGCTCTGCTTTGTTTGGCTATGAGCATAAAACTACAGGCAAGTGTGTAGGCAAACATATGGACTTAAGTAGTTCCTTTTCCTGACTGTGTCCTTTGTCCGATGCTTGCTCCTCTAGACTGGAAACATCCTTAGGTTCTGTACAGACCTGATCTCACTGTAGCCTTGATCCTGACTGGCACTGAAGTGTGAAAGTTGAATAATATTCTCTGTATATCACTGCAATACTTAAAACAAGCTTTTATGTAAGTCATTTTCCACTGAAACAATGAACATGGAAATATGGACTACACATAACACTAGTTTTGCGACTAAAATGAACTGTACTTTAACATGTAGAGAGGTTAAAGGCATATCTCCTTTAGAGATGTGAAACCAGCATTACAAGGCTCAAATTCAAGCAAAGTTCATCAGCACTGCTCAGAAAGTTAAGCACCTACTCAAATCCTTGGTTGAACTGGGATAGACTCAGGTGTGTGCTAAGATAGTCTATTATCTTACAACAGGAAAATCACTCATCAAAATGTTGAAGAGAGGTAGAAGGCAGACTGTCACCCCCATGTGTCATGGAGACCAACTCCCTGGCAAGCTGAGCCCATGCTGGTCCTTACCTAGTTTTGGTTTGACAAATCCATTTGTTATCCCAAGGTCATCAGCAGCCACTGTCTCCCCATTCACTACTCTGAGGATGGTGAACTCAGCAGCCAGCGTGTGCATCACAAAGGGCAGGTCTCGCTCACGTACCTGAAGTTGACGACAGGATTATCTCATGGTGGTGTGTACCAGAAGTGAGAATACACTGCAGTAGAGGTTATGTGCTCTCGGGGCATGGAAAAGTTGTCACATCACTCCTGCTTGAGCCAGCAGGGGTATAAGGATAAACACCACCTGGATGTGCCTCTAGAGAAGCATATCTGGAGACATATCAATTGTATTAAGCACCACAGTGCTTTTAATCATAGAATAATATAATCATAGAATCACAGAATGGTTTGTGTTTGAAGGCACCTCAAGGCTCATCCAATCCCAACCCCCTGCCATAGGCAGGGACACCTCACACTAGACCATGTCTCCCAAGGCTCTGTCCAGCCTGGCCTTGAACACTGCAATGTCACCATCCCATGGGAATAGCTCCAGAGATGTCAGAGAGCCTACTACATGGCACAGAGCTCTGGGGAAAGCCAACTTTGGTACTGCTCCTCAAACAACTTGCTCCCAGAAATGTCATTAAAACAGCCCAATGGAACTTTCATCTGGTGGCAGGTAATTCTGCCTGGTCCTCTCATGTCCTCTTACCAGGATGAAGTCCGTCTGATAGGTGGAGAGCATGAACACTGAGATATTTTGGTCAGCCAGTGGTGCTATTACTGACTTTGCAATTTTGGTCACTCCGATGGGCTGGGAGCCGGAGAAGCCACCTCCACCAGACACCACGTTGAGGGCAAGCCATGTCGCATCAGCCACGCTCAAGTGTTCTGAGGAAGGAAGCTCTGCAAAGAGACAGTGGGGGAGGACAGAGGTTTGGTTTAGAGGCAGAGAGTGCCAGGTCCACGCTCTGGTTCGTATACAGTTAGCACAGACCCCAGGGCAATGAATGAGATGAGCCCACTGGGGTTCCCACACTGCTATTCCAGCCAGCCTCCTGGGCTTCCCACACTGCTTCACAGGATGGTACAGTGCTGCGTTTTAGAATCACCAGCTGCATCAACTTCCACTGCAGGAGTCATACAGATTTTCAAGGACAACACACTACATGTGCCTCAGCAGCTAGCTCAGATGCTGGTGACCAGCACTGCAGATTTCCTTGTGTAGCAACAGCCTGAGGTCTTTAACTTAACTCGAATCTCTTTCATCACACGATTTCTCCAGATACTTCCCTTGAGTTTTTCGGGTCTCTCTGGTTCCCTTTCGCCTGCTCTAAACCCAGATTTCATTCCCCTGGACTTGAAATGGAGGCTGACAGAGCAGCCTGGGCACTAGCCCAAGACTTTGGAGATGCAAAGCAGGGACCCTATGCATCTATGGGTTGCTGCCTCCGTCTCCAGAGCAGAAGTCAAGAGTCTCACAGCTCTGTAAAGGATGGATGGTCTAACATACACACCAGAGATCAAGGTGACCATGTACAGAGATACTGGAAATCTTTTTAAGAATAACCCATTCCATTTGCTTCTAGTCTACTGTCATTAAGTAGTTAAAAATGTCCACCTTAACTATTTAATACAAATAATTAACTGTTTTGAAGAAACTTTAATGTATTTAGAGTCCATAAAACCAGGTGCAGACTCTGGAATGAAGGCAAAAGCTTCTCTAAGTTTTTCTGGTTTGGAAAATTACAGAAACAAGCAGGTCAGATCCAGATCCAGACTTACAAATGCATAACCCCGGTTAAAACTACTCAGCGCAAGGAACCTGACCTCAGATGCAGATCCAGCCAGTAAAGACCCAGCGGAGGTCCCAGCAGAAACTTACACACTCTGCTTGGAGGTTAAATGCAGCCCCATAGTCCCAAGCACAAATCTCAGCACTGCTGCTCTCGCAGTCAGTGCCCTGGCACTGTAGGCAAGTCACTTCATGTCTCCATCCCCAAGTGTCCTACTCTGTCCACCCTCTCCTGGCTCATCCATACAGTTTTTTCTCTTCTCCTTCTCCTTCAGCAAGACCTTTGGGAGCTGTTTCTGTACAGCTCCAGACACCATGTAATAAATTCCTAACCTCACCCCCTCTGAATCCCCAGGCACCACTGCTGTGAGACAATGACAGCGCTGAAAACCCAAAATGAACTGAATAACAAATACTATTCATTTTGCTCTCCTCAATAACCTCAATTGTGTGTGCCATGAAAATAACCCTGAGCAAACACACTGCAAACAGTGGGGACACTGAGGGTTCTGCATTTTGATGTTTAGCTTCATAGACCAATGTTTCTTTTTTACTGAATAATCAGAGCTTACATGGAATGAAAACTAGACACCAGGGAGAGGGGGTAAGTTTGTGCATGAATCAACTCCATGTTACCTCAGAGAGACCAGTGCAATTTGCTTGTAGAAAATTCTTGCAGCAAAATACCATTTTCTGATCAGACCGCCCTCTGCATCAGAAAAGCACCCCCAAAACAAAGCTTACTACATCAACTGGCATGGAGGAGCTATGGCTCAAAACAACTGCTGCTGATCTAATAAGCAGCTGACGTCTTCTCTTCCTTTATTCCCACCTCTGCTCCTTGCCTGTGAAATAAATAAGAAGGAAAAAAAGCCCAGATGCGTTCCTTCTTTGGACATGTACTTGCTCCCTGGCAGCATGGAGTGGGCAGGCGCAGGCGAGGCCACCTGCACGTCATTGGTATTTACACTTCCACTGCCCACATCCCAAAGCCATTAAAGCACACAGACAACGACATCACAAAAAGGTCAAGTTGACACCTTTCCTCTCTGCAAACTCATCCCCAGAAGCCTCTGGCAGCATGGCCACACCAGTCAGTGCACAGGATGCATGGGCAGCTCTGTGTGCTCCGAGGTCTGGTACTCACCAGCCTGGACACTCACAGTGAGCACATCGTTTGCTCATCGTAGGTTTATAGACTGGTATGGGCTGGAAGGGACCTCAAAGCTCATCCAGCTACAACCCCTGCCATGGGCAGGGACACTTTCCACTAGAGCAGGTTGCTCCAAACCCCTGTGTCCAACCTGCCCTTGAACATTGCCAGGGATGGGGCAGCCACAGCTTCTCTGGGCACCCTGTGCCAGTGCCTCAGCACCCTCACAGGGAAGAGCTTCTGCCTAAGAGCTCATCTCCGTCTCCCCTCTGTCCTGTCCTGTCCCTCCATCCCTTGTCCAAAGACCCTCTCCAGGTTTCCTGTAGCCCCTTTAGGCACTGGAGATGCTCTAAGGTCTCCCCTTAAGGAGCCTTCTCTTCTCCAGGCTGACCCAGCCCAGCTCTCTCAGCCTGGCTCCAGAGCAGAGGGGCTCCAGTCCTTGCAGTGTCTCCATGGCCTCCTCTGGACTTGCTCAAAGAGGTACATAATAACTCACTACCAGCAGTAAGATAACACAACTCATTTCCCTCTCTATAAACAGAGCAGATGATGTTCCTGCTTTGTATGGGTGACGTGGCTCTGGCTGCAGTTCATTAAATACCAGTTTCGATACTATTTTGGGTCAGGGACGTGGCAGAAGATGCAGTATTTCACGGTGGACAGAGGTGTTATCACATTTCACTCTGGTAGCAGTGGGACTGGAAGAGCTGTTCTGAGAAGACCTCATCAACCTCTTCCTCAGGGGGTAGGAAGGCTGACTTGCCCACTGCATTTGTAATTACTGGAAAGTGTTGATCATGTTTGGTTTTATGTGTTTAACAGGCCATATGAAGGATGACAGGGGCCACTGCATTTGCTTAAGAAACTTGCTTCTCATCATTCAATTAACTTATAGAATGCAAAAACCAGTCTGCAAAAAAACAGATAGAAAGTGACTGAAATACTGATTTTGGACAGTGTTTCCACTTAGGCAGCCAGATGGAAAAGTACAACCCAAATTTTAATGAAACAAACACAAGCCATAAGCTCAACAAATTCATCTAAATGGCATCAAATAAGCCACGCAGGAAGGTGCCTTGCCCAGGAAGCTGTTAAATGCAGTAAACCCAAGGAGAGCTGAAAACACCAAACATAACATTCATGCAGACTCAGAGAGGCAGAATAAGGTAATAAATAAAGAGCAAAAGGAGGAATCACCCATATTTCAGTACCAATCCATCAATGCCACCACTTCCCTGCAGGAGAGTAGAGCTCTTGACACTCCAGAACTGCCATGGAGCCCCACCAACCTACAGGAGAGGTCATTACCTTGATAGCCCAAGCACCAAACTCATCTTGCCTGGCAGTGCAACACCAGGTACCAATTGCTGGTGGGCTACAACAACCCATGCTACCACTCTCCATTTTTCCTCATCCAAAATTCTCCCTGCTGTATGCAATCTGCATTGCCACCAAGCAGACAGACAGATGCCATGGGGGACACAGGACCCCCCAAGGGAAATATTAAACCAATGCCAGTTCCTGCTCCAAACAAACCCAACAAACACATATCAGATAAGGTTTAGGGCATGAGTTAAGCCGCTTATTCACACCATGGGTGATTTAAAAAGTCACAGGTCTGTCTGGAGCCTCACTGGCCAATGCAGCAGGCAGAGCTGAAGCAAAGCAGAATCCAATGGCACACATCATCCTGGGATGTGAGGTGCTGAGTATCATATTGGCCGTAATTGGCTCCTGAGCTCAAATAATCAATACCATTTCCAGGGAGGACAACAAACACTGGCCAAAACCCAAACAAGGACTGAATTGCTGCTGCCAGAGCGTTACAAAATGCTGTTAAGTACTGTGAGCTGGTGTTCCACGTGGCACCCTTAAAATACCTTTGGGAGGATGCTGGCCAGATGATGAGCTTCCAGCTCATGGGTCTCAGCAAGCTTTCTGGGTCACAGAAAGCAGGGAAGGACAATCTCCTGGTTGCCAGTCCTGACCAAAGAGTCATCCCAATGGTGTGGGTCTGCACACTGTTTTCCTGTCTCTGGTTTCCACCCTGGGGTTCCCTCCATCTCCCATGCCCTGTAGAGCAGCACCAAAGCACAGGGAGAAAGTCCTCCCTGCTCTGTAAGAGCACTGGGAAATATGCACATGCTTTGAGAGTGTACAGCACCACCAGAACTTTTTATCCCCTTTCTGTACCTAATTTAAATGGGTTCAAATGTCTCATAAAAGGGTTACAGTGAAGGGGAAAATGCAGAGTTCTATAGCAGAAATGCATCCCCGCTACCCACACTGACAACTGGATCAGGGCTGTGCAAAGCACTGCCCACCAGGGACTTACTCCCTTCCTCCAAAAAGGATACCCTGTGAGCTGCTCCCTATGGCCCTCATTCCAACTTAATGGTGATCGCAACTGATGACTCCTATTAGCTTTCAAGTGAAACTGCAGATACATGATGAATTTCTTGAAGAGCTTTGAGAGAAATGAAGGCACTCCGATGGTTTGGTTTTTGGTGCTGCACGTTGGATCATCTCCTTAGCACTCATCCTCACTCAGTTCACATATTTCTGTGTTCTAGCAGAGTACTCTGGGTGATGTACTACTCCTTGAGTTGTTCTGGTACTCTGAATGAACAAATTGCTCATTCAATTAATCACTGGAGACTTATGTTTGCAGCCACGGCTACCTCCAAATGCTAAAAAATAATGTTTAAAACATCCTGTGGATTGTTTGAGCACCCTTCTGGCTATAGATCCCTTGCACTGGACTTATTTCACCTTTTATAGCCTCTCTCTGCAAAAATGTCAGCAAGAGTCCTGCTTGTATTAAAAAGATAGAGGAAAAGGCTCTGGCATTAGCAGGACTCCAATGGTCAAGCATTAAAAATAAAAGTGCTGCCAACGGCAAAATCCACGATAAATTGGGAGAGCTGTTGCCAATGCCTTCATGTGGCAGCACAGTTTATATATATATAAATATTTTTAAGAGGATTTTTATGTTTATTGAAGGGTTCTCTTCCCACTGCCCAGTGGAAGCTTTTCATTGCTCTGCAGTTTGCAAATCCCCCCTTGTAATGAAGTGAGGGATTATCACAGATCGAAAAGCCCGATCCAAAGCTTGGGCATCTTCCTGACTTCTTTGTTAGCTTTATCACACGGCTACCGAGGAGGGGCTGGAGATGCCACTGAGTGCTTCCCAGAACAGTGTGTGATGGGAGAAGCATCCACGGGCTGGGCTGCCCAGGGAAGGTCTTCAGCACCCACTGCTGTGGTTTCTCTGATGTCTGATAGAGTGCATATGTTTAACTGGGTGTCTCTGCACAGAAAATGCTTTAGGAACTTCATATTCTTGTGACATTTTGGCCACATAAAGTCAAAATCTGGAGGGGAGAGTGAGAGGAAGAAACAGCCTGAACCTCATTCCTTTTGAGTAATTGAGCTAACTAAACATTCCTTTAATGTTGGGAGAGTACTGTTTCTCTTGCTTTCAGAGAGCTGTGCAAAAGGGGATAAAGCAGGGTAAAGATGTCATTTATCAGATTCTCTAGTGTGCCAGAAAAAGCTCTGGAGCTGGTCCAATGCCACCTCTATGCATCCCAGGCTCACTACTCTGGAAACATAAGGGTTATTCCTGCAGGATGACCCGTTTCTCACTTTGCTCTGCCTCAAGGACAAAGCAAAGTGATCCAGTGCAGAGCTTCCCCCACAGGGACACCACCAGGGCAGCAAAGAACATCTTGGGGACGTTACAATGCAAATCATAACCTTTCAGAGCAATGCAAATACCTTTTCTTTCTCTTCAAAACACAGACACTGCCAGCTTCACACTTAATCACTGGAAGCAAAGACTTTTGCTGCCACACAAATCCTAAACAAGCCCCATGAGCAGTTTTTAGCATGGTGTGAGGCGGCTGCCAGGCAGAAACTGCCTGGTGTCAGTTGGATTCAAGTGCCACAGAGCAATCCCACACTGAGGGACTTATCTAAGCACAATAGCCCGGCAAGATGAAAGCACCCCACTTGGCTGTGCGTTAGGGAACGTGGTGATTAGGGCCAAAAAGTTAATGCTTTTGTGAGCAAGAGAAGGAAGAAAATCCCACAGCTCTTTTTCAGCTGAAATGATCTCACATGCCAATGAGCTCCAGCACGTCTTGGGAAGAGGTTGGTGTGTTCACAACAAAGCAGCTTTTGCAACTTTTTCCATTGATGCTAATGGTTTGGTCAGCTGCTGCCCTCTGCAGAGGGCAACACCAGAAGTGATCATAGAAACAAACACTAGTTTGAGTTGGAAAGGACCTTTCAAGGCCATCTGGTCCAACCCCTCTGCTGTAAGCAGAGATATCTTCAACTAGATCAGGTTACTCAAAGCCCCATCCAAACTGGCTTTGAACGTTTCCAGGGATGGGGCATCTATCACCTCTCTGGACAACCAGTTCCAAAAATGGGTGCAGAAGCAGGCACAGAAGACATCCCTGACAGCACAACACAAGGTGCACAACGCCTCTAGCATCACACCTCCGCCCCCCTACATGCACCGGAACATGCGCAGTGAGACGTCTCACACAGCAGCACATCAGGAACTTTTAAAGTACTGGTAGCTCCAAATGCTCATACCAAGTGCTACCAGCAAATGGGACAGCAGATTTCTCCAGGATCACACTAGACCATTAAACTTCAATTTTTGTCTCTCTTATTGCTCCTCTCTGTGCACCCCAAATTTCTTCCTGATGGGATGTCCAGGCACCTCCGCAGGGCTGGATCCCCAGCCAGGGAACCTCACCTAACTGGGTGCTTCTGTATTTTTGACATTTTCTCCTAACAGAGAATGAAAAACTGAGGGGTTTTTATTCCGAATTCTCTCAACAGGGAAGCTGTGGAACCTGTCATCTCATTTTCCTATTTAGGTGTTATCCCACTCACAAAACTGTCAAAAGAACATCATTAGGTTCATAAACTCCAATACTCTGCATTGAGGACATGACAGCTTGACATTTTATATATTTAACCTCAATGTTTCTGTGCCTCAGTTTCCTACCTATAAAGTGGGTACAAAACCCCCTATTTCTTCTAAATCTTGCTCTCAAGAAACAGCTGCTCTATTTAGTTGAGGTATATGTACATCTCAGGATTGAAGAATTTCACAGTTAATGCAAAAATCAGCACAAGCAGCATGGAAAATTTCCAGCCAAAGAGGGAGTGCGGCAAAGATTCCAGTGTCTGAAAACAGGGTGAGAATGGGAAGTTTTGCTCTGGCCTCTGAGCATCCTTCCTTTATCACTGAGGGAGGAAGCTGTTGGTGCTAGTGCTATTGCAGGGATATGCACGCAGGTTTGAAAGGCAAAGGTCTCTCGCTTTCCACTGTTATGACTGTAAAAGGCAGACAAGCAGAGAGACAGAGGAAATGAAAGCCAAAGACGACAAGAAAGAAGCAAACAAGAAAGCACTGTCAGGAAAAACAAGCACCCAGAGCCTGTTCAAGTCTCCCTCCCTAAGTCCTGAGTCAGCACTCATACAGCATCCAGTATGGACGAGCTCACCCAAAACCACCTTACAGAAGGGCTACTATAGTAATGTCAAGCAACCCAGCCATCTCCCCTCATTTCTTACCTGAAATTTATCTTATACTGGTCCCTGTCTGCTGCTACAGGTTTTCTTTCAATTCTGGATTAACTACATCTTAAGGCAATTTATGGGTTTACATCAGAACGGGCGAACATGCCCAGTGCAATTTCCTCATGTTTTCCTGATAATTCAATTCAAACTCTACCCAGTGTAATAACCAGTTTGAATTTCAAACTATTCATGCGGATAGGACAAATTACATTCACAGAGAATTACACACAGTGATCCCAGGTCCCATGTCCATCTCACAGAAGCTACTGTTATTACTCACAAGCAAGAGAGTTCTCTAAGCCCTTTACCGGAGGGAAATTACAAACACATTCATCCCACTTTTAGTTGATAAAAATTGGGAGTAAAAAACCTGCTTCAGAGAGCACTGAGGTCACTCAGGGCATTTCTTCAAGCCCTGTTCAGAAAGAGAGAGAAATAGCTCCTAACCAGAGACATCAAGTGATTTAATACTGAGTGTTTCCAGCCACTTCTGGAGCTACCAGAGAGCCTGTGTCAATTTGGCTGCACTGAAGCTTCACTGGCTCCATAAACCATTCACAGGGAGTATTATACGTGAGTATTGTGAATTTTCAAATCAGCTGGGAATGTTTTAGGTAAAGAACCTACTTTTTCTAAGCAGCCCCATCCATTCTCATCTACAACACAACCATTTCTACACTCAAGCAGCTCTCCTGCAAGGCCTCTGTAAGAAGTTTGCAGGGAAGGAACGCCACTGCACAGCCTCTCCACTGTTACAGATCTGCCACATAACTGCATGAAGCAGGAAGCTCTTTCTGGCAGCACTGGAGATGTCATACTCAAAGATGAGGAAGACAGTGTATTTTTACCATTCATAGTACAGTCACACAAAGACATTCCAGGCTCAATGTCCATGCCCTGGGATGGTGGAAAAAGACAGTGTTGGTGCTTCTCTTTGCCTGTCTGGGAACATGTGCATCCCTTTCTCAGCAGATGCCAAAGGGATCCATCCTGCTGCAAAGGACACAGTCTATGTGGAGAGCAGCAAGATGCTGAGGGATGGCACCTTCCTGGAAAGTTGACTCGCTAGCCCATTGAGAGCAGCAGATGTGGCAATGTATTCACACTGATTCCAGAGCCTGGGAAGGAGTATGTGCTAATTAAACTTATTCTTTCTGCTCAGCACGTCCTCAGCTGCATTTGTACAGAGCAGAGATGACGCCATGTGGCTGACTGATCTATTTACACCTCTGGAGTCCCCTGCTCATCCCCGTTCCCCAATTAAGGGTGCAGACAGGAATTTGGGCTAATTCCAGCAATCCAATGCGCCTGGCACACCACTGGGACTGAAGAGACAAACCAGTGACTTTTGCCCAATGTCAGGTGCTCAGGATCTCTCTGCTGCCTGAAATGCAGGAACCTGAAAAGCTCAGTCCTGGGGAAGAGCTAAAATAAAATTAATCTTGTTGCTGGAGCCTGTTGTGAATGCAAAAAGCCAGCAAATCCAAGTTAAAAGTGCCTGCCAAGTTTTCTGAGTTCAAGAAGTAGAGGCAAGAAGCATGCTGTGAGTCCATGTCTCCCCACCAGGACCGAGGGACCATTACATTTGGAGAGACATCTCCTGTACCCGTTAAAAGAGAAGGCTGAGAGCTTGTGAATGATCTAATTCAAAGCTAATCAAGGCACTGCAGGCAGGGAAAAGAAAGCTGCTGGATGTGCTTTGCTATCAGCACCTCAGGGCATTTGCTGGCTCCCCAGCTTGTCCTGGTCACTGAAGCACTGGGGGCTGCAAGAGTGATTTTAACACTTTGCTCTTGCAGGGATAGGCTGTTCTCTGCACCCCAGGCCTCTGTCAGCATGGGCTGCATTTCTGCCACATGCTCAGTGTACATATCAAGAAAGCAAAGCCAGAATTAAAGTGCAGCTGACTTCTGAGGAGGTGAAGAACAGAGCAGGGGATGAAGCTCTCCTGCTGCACTCTGCCCTGCTGGCTTGGATCTAAGAGACACAGATGTTGACAGATGCCCTTCCAACTTGAACATGGGGGATCCTTCCTCCCTGCCTGTGGATGAGGTGTCACAGCTGGAGCTCCTCAGCACGTATTTTCAATTACAAAATTCTTCCTACCTGCAGCATGCTGTATTCATCTTTTCAGTATCATTGTTCCCCTCTTCCATAAAAAACTCCTGTGAACTTGTGCAAGTATTTGCTGCTCGGTGGCAATCTGGACAGTCACAAACCCAGGAGTGCAGCTGTACAAGCCTGTACAGAAGGGGCTACTTTTCTGGAGGGAGATAGGTGTGAGGTTAATATTTCACTTTCCCATGCTTATCAGTGGCAGACAACTGCTATCTATTTCTCTTTATACCACACACTCCCCACCTGGAGACAAGCCTGCTCCCAGCAATGGGATACAAAGCTCATTCTGCACTGTATTTACAGCACTGTTGTCCTGGTGGGGTGCAGCTTCCAGCGCCGGCCTTTTGGCTCCCTTCTGCCTCCCTGCCCCAGCATCCCTGGCCAGGGCAGCCCCACCAGCCCTGTCCTCTTCCCTGGTTAGCAAAACAATCCTGGTTCTATTTACAAGGTACGACAGCAACTCCTCCAGGTAAACCGAACCTGCGCATCCACGCTGGGGAGAGAAATGAATGCAGATGAGTTTATTTTTGCACAGCCTCCTACAAGAGCCCCAGGAGTTGCTCACATTACATCATACCCCCACACCCTCCTCGAATCAAACCCTGCAAAGGCACAACACTGATGGCTGCTGGGAGCAACGGCCATAGGAAAATTAACTCTATGCTGTGCAGGATGCGTGCTGCTCTCTCCAATGGCCAGCAGCGACCCAGTACTGGTTCTTTGTGGTTAGCTGATACAGAAAGGGATGTGTGGATCCCCGGAAACAACCTCTGCCTTCAAGTATGTATTTAACAGTGCAATGATTTTGCTGTCAGGACAGGGAGCCCGAGTTGCTCCCAGACTGTCCCAAACATAGGCTGAAACACGGGCAAGAGAAGCCACCTGATACCTCAAGGAACAGCCTAACAGCGCTGATGGAGGGACGTGACTGAGCAGGACTCTCAATTCCCACCCACGGACTTCAATTACACAAGAACGGGTATTGTTCGTGTCGATTTTCCTTGAGACCCACGTGGCCTGAGGGAGCAGCCCCCGCCGGGGACACAGGCACAGGCATCTTGTCGAGAGCAACACAAAAGCTTTGCTTTGCAGGAAATTAAAACCAAGGAAACAAACACCAGCACTTGCGTAAGCCCCAGACTGGCTCAGACAGAAAATTACCTCGAGACTGTTTGTGTTCCAGATCAATGGATCAGCTGCACGGGGCAATTAGCACCTTGAAATTATTCAGCAAGCCAAGGAGTGGGAATTTTAAGGGAGGTTGGAGAGGGAAGGGTGAGAGCAAGCAGGAATAACAACGGATCCTTCTGGATACAAAAGTCAACGCTTGGCTCAAGCTGAGCCCAAGCTACAATATGAACGTGGCTGTTGGATGCTTTTGCAACCAGGCAAAGGGGGATAAGAGGGAGCTGGAGGGGAGCTGACACTGCACCCTGGGAATGGGTATTTGGTATGAACGTGGAAAGCAGAGCACATATTTGCTGGCTGGAACTGAAGATATATAGCCTAGTTATACCACAAGCCTAGTTTCTGCTGTACCCAGCATGCCAAGCAAGGCAAAACTACTCTGTAAGCACATCCTTACTGTGCTTGGTATGTGGATGGGCACAAGGGGAATCTGGCCACAAGGCAAACACTTGTAGGAGGTACCAGCTTGGTTAGGGCTCTGCCCCGGGCTGTGAGGGGGCTCAGGACCAGTGCAAGGATCCTCCAGGTACTCTCTGCAACCCCACTCCCTGGCAGCAGACACCCCAAAAATCTTCATCTGTCTGGATGTTACCATAGGATCACAGAATACCAGGTTGGAAGGATCATCTGGTCCAACCTTTCTAGGCAAGCATGACCTAGATTAGATATTCCAGCACATTGTTTTATGAAGACATTGATCTGATTATTCCTGCCAATATTAGGAACAAAAAAATCTCATTATTTCCTGTGTGTTGATAAAATACTGGCGTAGATGTAACACCCTTTACTGTTACTAACAGAGGAGGAGGAGGGAGGGAAGAAGCGATGACTGTGGCTGGCTTCAGTGTAACCTCTTCCATGGCCTTTAAACCAAAACAGATCTCCAAACTCATCCAAGAGAAATGAGATGTTTGCTCAGAGGGACCTCTTTCCCAACCCACTGGGATCAACAGAAATCACTCCCTCTCCCTGTGACTCAGGGAAGCTTACGTGGCCTTTTAAGTGGGACATGGGAGCTTTCCCCACCATACCTGAACAGAAAAAAGCCAGATACCAAAGACACAACAAGGATTAAAGCAACTACATGAGAAAGCCTTGCTCCTGGTCTCCATGCTTCTATTATTAATCTTGGATGAAAAGAAAGCCACCTCTGTCCGAACAAGTTTCTATTATCCTGAATGTATTTGCATCTAATCTGAACACAAGGGAGGCCATGGCAAGCCCAGTGCAAAACTCTTTCAGGCACTGATGCTCTTAACACTTTGAAATCATGCTAATCTGATAAGGCACTGAGGGAATTATACAAGTAAACAAAGCCAGGCCCTGATAAGGAGTATTAGAGATAGAGCACACCACATATGTAGTGCTGGGGGGGGCTGCAGGGAGGCTGCAATGGGTAGCACCATCCATCCGGGGCAGGGGAGGCTGCAGAGCGCCCAGCATGGGGACTGAAGTCAGCCTGCCCCAAGCACTGATCACTGGAGCTCAAGACAAGGAAAATTAAACAGCAGGATGCAAGCACTGCTGCTCACAGCTAGATCTTCCTGAGCATTAACATTTGATCACAGCACTTCCTTCGCCAGGATACAGGGAGATGCAGGAGGAGGACAGGCTGAAGACCATGAATAAAACCAGCCAGGATATAAGGGTTAGCTGCAAATGAAGCAAATGGGAGACGGCAAGGTTTTTTTCCTCTGCACAGTTGCTTGGTGTCTGGCAAAACCTGCGTCCCCACTGTGTTCCAGGTTGTTGGAAACACTTTAGCTTTGTGCTTTGTGAAAATAATGCTGTAAGGCTGCAAACTGCCTCCCATCCTCCTGCCATGCCGGCTCTGCTGGGAACCCGCCTCCCATCTCCCTGCAGCGTCCTCAGCAAAAACAAGCTTCACAGTTGGAAGAAAGCTGATCCAAGTCCAGAGTGCTAAATCAGCTCCTAACTTAGGGGCAATTTTTCAACAGCCTCTCCCCACCCTGGCACACACTGAGCCCAGCTTTGTGCAAGCGCTGCTCCGGGACTTGGCACCTCAGAAAGTCTGACTGCAAATCGACCCCCCAAACCAGATGCACCCCCAAGCACACACTTCCCATGAGGTTTTGTTAGCACCTTCATGTTGCATTCCTTATTATATCATGGGGACATTAACCTTGTTGCTTCAGGAATGCTGCTGAGTGAGTAATGGCTGCAAAGCATTTGGAAGGTAAGGTAGTCTGGGTAATCATTACCCTGAGCGACAAAGGACAAGACAGTTCAAGAGTACGCACTGATAGATTACAACATCATACTACAAGGGAGCACCCAAAGTCTCACAGCAATTTCTGCTCGAAAGACCAGGTCCAATACTGTATGTTGTGAGAGATGCTATAGTGTCTTCATCTCTTCTTCAGCATTTGTTTCAATTGGTTTTATTATGGTAATTGCAGGTGGAAAAAATAGTTTAATGCGGTGAGAAGGGGAAGAGAGACTCAAGGAGAGGCTCACACTGATGGGAAGAGAGACTCAAGGAGAGGCTCACACTGATGGGATGAACCAGGAATAGCTGCTGTCCTACACTGGCTCCCCTTTCCTTGGCATCTGCTGTCTGAAGCCCAATGGAATGGGAGCAATGCGCATGAGGAAGTCTAGTCCCCTTGATGTGTAATATGGGACCTTTCCCTTGAGCAGGAAAGGGTGAGCAGGGACACAATACCTCTCCCACTCACCCATTTCCACAATTAATTGCAGGAATCTGAGATCCTTAAAGAGCTTTTCCACCAACTTTGTTTGAAACCAGCCAAGTAGAGAGATTCATTCACTGCATGTGCGCAAATCTCCCTTTCCTATGGAGAACACGGGTGTTCCTGTGGCAGCCAGGCTTCGGGTAATCCAGCACTAAGTGCCACCGAAACAGCAGCATTAGCAGTAATTAAAAATGAGATGCTTTCCACACCAGGATGTATACGTTGGAGGCAGACAGTTCACCCAAACAGGATTACAATAGCTCAGGATTTTACTTCTTAATTTCCATTCCCTTAACCATGAGATCTGCGCAGCTGGGCTTGGAAGAAACAGGCTCAAAATTCACTTATGCTGAGATGGGTCTGAAGGGAACAAGTATTTTTCCTCTATTTCTCCAGAACATTCAAGACAAATACAAATATGGAACAGGACTGACACTGGAAAGCAAATAGCATTTAGTCACCCACACAGACCTCTAACAAGCACTTTACTGCGTAAGTGAAAATCCCCTGCAAAAGCAGTTTAGTTCAGGGGAAGGAAACCTTTGGGAGAGTGGTAGGAGAACTCCCTGACCGCTCATTTGTGGGAAATTAGAGGTAAAAACAAAACATACAAGGGAAACCAGAATGGTTTAAGTGGGAAACCTCCAAGCTGAGGAAGCAGTTGGGCTGTGGTGGCCTGCTAGCATGTAAATGGATAATGTGCTTGTGTGCATCTATACACATGCTCCTATATATAACACATACACACTCCAACTTCTGCACACCCAGCAATGCTCTCCTCCTCCCATCCAGCCCCATTCTCAGTGAGTAGCAGGCTTGTCGGACAGGCAATTTGTCTTCAGGCCACACATGTGAGCTGGAATCAGGAGCATTTGTCCCCTTTTTGACCCCAGAGCGCTGGTTCATTCTATTTATGTATTTTTGATCAGTAACCCACGACAGAGGGTTTTGGCACTGCTGCTGGAAGGTCAGAGAAGGATCACAGACAAGCAAGTCCCAGGCACAGAGCCCCTGCAGAGCATGAGCCGTCAGCTGCCTCCGCCAGGAATTTGCTGTGTTTTGAATTTAAAGTATCTCTTTCAAAAACAAAAGATCCCACTCAGCCCTCCATGCCAGGATGGTAAGCTGGCAGCCCAGAGCTGGTGACACAGCACAAGGAGCATCCCTCAGATATAGGGCAGCCAACCTTACGCTCAACAAGGAGACCTGCAAGGAAGTCCTGGGGAGAGGGAAGCGATGGGGTGAGATGGAGAGGGCAGATGGATGCGGGAGGCGAAACTCTCTCTGAGAACAGGCTCTGCTCCTGTCCAGCACTAAGCAGGCTGTTGAAGCCAGTTTACCAGCATTGCCTGGGACAGGAGAAAGGACCTGCAGAGCTCAGGACCTAAGAAACACTCCCTGGATTTCCTTTTCCCTCCAATGGCCACAAAAGACATTTCGTAACTTAGACCCTACTTCTATTAGGTGTTGGTGAACATCCCCTGATGACTTCTGGCACTGTCTTCTTGAAGGATCTGGTAAGAGAGTCCAGGACAAGTGCCAGAGAAAACAGGTCCAGACAGGAGGACATTGGCCCTGAGCCCCTGTGAAACTGTTAAGTGAGGCTGAGGATCAAGAGACAACTTCATGATAAAGAGCCATACCCATCAGGAGTGGGGAGAAAACCCCACACCAGGGAGTTTTCACAAGCCAGGGTGAGAGTACCAAATGCACATGTTCCTTTCATGAGTTCCCAAGCAAAATCATGTGTATGTCCTGGGAGAAGACATCAGGGGTGGGAAGAGCTCTGAGGCTGGGTTTTCAGATTCTACAAGAGCACAGATCTTGAGGGGATGCCACTTAGGAGTCTCTAGCAGTCCTATTTCTAAAGTCCAAATTCCCACATGTCTGAAGAAGCCCTAGAGAAGAAGGGTGGATACAGGGGCCAGGAGATTCCCCTTACATGAGGCAGGCACATATTTAAAGAAGCAACAGCAGGGGAAAGTTGGGTTGTACCTTCCCTGCTCGAGACAAACCAAGCATTCCATTTTTAAAAAAAAATCCCCCAAACTTGACAGTTCATTCCCACTGAGCTCTCAAGACAGTACCAGGAGATTTAATCATTACAAACACTTCATCACAGGATAAAGCTTCTGCAGCTTCACATCCCACGGTGGAAACAGCCTTTCCTGGGAAGAGACAATCCCCACAGGATTAGAGCATTTTGTGGACTAAGCACACACTCCCACTGCCTCCCCTCCTTCTCCAAGCACACTACTGAACAGGCACAAGTGACAATACAAGGCATACATAATGACAGTGATTCTCCCTAGGTGGATAATAGCACCTCTCTTCTGAAGGACCCCTTCCAGGCTGCACTGGGGATCAACAACCAGGCACCTCTCTGACCACAGTGGGTGCATTGCCACCATCACCCACTCCTGCTCTGGCACGTGAATTTGCTGTCTAATAAACTTTCCTGCAGTTTGTGCTTCTCAGTAACCCTGCAGTAGTAGTCATGGTGACAAAACTGGGGTCCTTGGCAACACACCAATGATGCTGCAAATCTATGATGACTAATCCTAAAAGCCTAATTTGTGGAACTCATTTAAATGCTTAAAGAGATGCAGGTCACCACAGGGGTCGATTTAATGGCTATGGCGTATCTGGTGGTGAAGCAGTTGTTACACGAGGAGCAGCCAGGGCATCTTCTGGTCATAAAATTAAGTGGATTTTTAATGCAAGATGTAGACTAAAGTGATTAAAAGGAAAGCACACATTAAACATAGGCACAATAACAAACCCAGCTGATTTCCAGTCAAAGAGCTGGGCAATGCTTCCAGATGAAATGCTGTTTTAAATAACAATCCCACACAACAATATCGCTGATACAGTACTGCCTGGTTTATTTGTGCCTATTCAGAACGTAATGAATGCTCTTCTCAACACATCTAGCCCGTGAGTGTGCAAAACCATGGTGCAGCACAGCCAATTCCCCAAATTGGCCCTGTTAGAGGCACACAGAGGATGCAGACGGAGGACTTACCAGGGCAATGGTTCCCAGCTTCACCAGGAGAGCTGATGGGCCAAGCACCTGCCCATGCCACCCTCTTCCCCAGGGCATTCCCCATGGGGGAGCACATACAGGACAACAGGCCTTATTACCTATTCAGTACTTCAGACTTCCAGCTCTTTGCTGGCACTAAAAAATTCATGGCCACATCTCCAATTAATACACTGACAACATCACTGAGGGAAGAGAACCAAAGGAAAAACATCGCTCTAACGGGGCTGGGCTAGACAGACAGGGCAGCATTCAAGCTACTGGGCTCTTTCATCCGCAGCTTTTGTATTTCTCCTCTCCAACTGTCTGCCACCTGGCAGTTAACATACACAGGCACAAGGACATGGAGTGCCTTCTGCTGACACACAGATCAGCAAACCCCCTTTGTATAGGCGCTCTCTCCCTCCTCATACAAAGAGAGCAACAGCACTGTGGGCAGTATCTTACCCCACAGAAAGCAAATTACGCTGGTCTGAGGCTGCAAGTTCTAAATCTTTACCCCATAGTGCTAAACAATTACCACTTGCCTAATTTGTTGTGGGTTTGAGTAAGCATTCACATCACTCGACTCAGCAACTACCAGAGACAAGCTTCAACACCTAACCAGGTTAAGTCATTTGATCACAGGGTGATATGATTTCCATGTCCTGACCCACAGCCTCAACCCACTGCCCTTCCTACACAGGCATCTTCCAGAGAAAAGACTTCTTTGATCCAGCCAGGAGCTGGGACATGAAGCACATTTACGTTGCAGAAAGTAGGCAGCTTTAGTTGAATACAAGCAGACAAAAAAACTTGTTTGATAAAATCCTAGTTCTACTTACTTATCAAGATTTCCCCCTCCTTAAAACTGGTTGTAGCATAACTGCACTTGCCATTGTAGCTGACACAGAGCCAACTTGAGAGCAAAGCACCGTTGGTGCCCTTCATTAGTTTGTCAACATTTCTGTTCCTGCAGAGGAAATTGAGTTTAACCAGGAGTTATCTGCAGTCATACTTCATTATATTGCTGTAATAAAGCAATAGCAACAACAATAATTATTATGGGTACTAATGACTTCTGCTGCACCTTCAAGAGCAAAGTGTGCCACACGATCTGTGTGATGGTTGTCTGGATGAGGTCAAGATGCTTCTTGGGTAAGTTACTGCAAAACAAATGCTCTGTAAGTCTTTAAGACAGATACAACCTTGGCTCTTTTGAAGAATAAAATCCTTGCTGATCCCACTGGGGCATGAATCAGTGATCCTGGAGGGCCTGTACAGTTAAGACATGATCTGGTCACCTAAAATATTAGTCTCCTTGGCCACAGAGATGCCATATCTGAATGCAGATTTGTCCCATTGACATTCTGGTCTTAGTGCTTGGGTACAGAACAGCACAATGACTGTTTTCAGTGATGAGTAACCGAAATGGCAATGTTAGACTTCAACTGTGGTAAAAGATGGGAGTTCAAAGCCTGCTATCTGAATTTCTGTGATCCAGCTGAAGTTGCTCCAACCCCTGCTCAGTTTCACCACTGGTGGTAAGAGATTCAGTTGCCCTCTCCTGGTACTACTGTGAGGCTTTAGTTAAAGCACTCATATAATTTTGTGATACACAGTGTTTTTTACAGTCTTGTAAGTCTCTATGCAGACTGAAATTCTGGACATGAGGATGTCCAAGAGGATTTTACTGGTGGCTTTTTCATCCAGGACTATTTGAGCTTTTCTTGTCAATAAAGCAAACCTTGCAAGGTCCCCATCAGCCATGCAGCAAAATGCTGCTGCCTGCCACTTCCCTGCAGTTCCTCTTTGGGAGCAGCCACCTCCAGTGGCTTGTCATGTCCCCTTGTCCTCTCACTCTGTCCAGGGACCATAGCCTGTGTCTACTCCCGTTTCCTAGAGCTCCACCAAGGCACTTCCATCTCACATAACTACTCAGCCTGGGCTGCCCTCCCGGTCTCTGGGAATGGTGCTCTTGGCCTTCCACAGCCACATCAATGTTTTGCTACAGAAAACAAGGACAAAACACAGTCCACACTGCAGCTCTCCAGGGCTGGATAAGGGTACCTTGGGGGTTTACTCCATTTCTGAAATTTGGGCATGGATGTCAGGTAGTGCTGGCAGTTCAAGGAGGAAGCTTAAGGATGGAAAAGGCAATGTACTTCTAGCTGCAGCCCAGCTACAGAAGAGCTCTCTATAAAACACTGCCTATGAAGCTGCAGAGTTTTCAATGGCTGCTGCATGAGCAATTGCAAAATCTATTCCCTGCTACACTTTATACTCTGCTCCTCCTGAAAACCCAGTGTCTACCACACACATTTAAGGCTCAGCTGAACAAATCATTAGGAAAGGGGCCACTGAGACCAATGGCACAGTCAGTGGGGTGCGCAAAGTGGAAGGTGTCCCTGCCGGGAATTGGATCTGGATGAGCTTTAAGGTTGCTTCCAACCCCAAACAGTCTGTGGTTCTATGATTCTGTATGCAAAATTCCAAGTAGAAGAGAAAAACAAGATTGGAGAAAGAGAGAGAACAGGTTGCTGTGCAGTCCAGGGGCTGTGAAAGTGCTTCTCAACATCTGCAGCAGGGTTTGAATCCCAAACCAGAAACCCTGGGACGATGCTGGTTAAATGCTTCAATGAACTGAAGTTCTCTTCCAGTATATTTTTAGTTGGCACCAACAGGCATTACATAATGGCCATTGCATAACAGCACTACAGCTACAAATGCTCGCTTTGGGCTTTTTTTGGTTTGTGTTTTCTTCTTTCTCTTTTTTCAATATCTTCTCCGGGGGGGGGGGGGGGGGGGGTTTA
>JANRGW010014978.1:0-46847 GCA_024733675.1 Psilopsiagon aymara | reverse complement strand
GAGGCGGCTGGCGCATTGATCAATAATTGCACTTCCCATCAAATGAGGGAGGCAAATCCTTAGGATAAAAACCAAAAGGAATAAAAATATTGTCACTAAGCCTGTGAGCGCTTCTCTCTTGCCCAGCCTCAAACAGAATTAACTATTCCCAGAATAGAAATTCCACTAAGGCTTATCTGTAGTTTAAAGGGACAGGCTGTGATTCTGCGCAGACACTACATTTCTCAGTACTGAAGGGGGTTTATGTCGTAGTGATGGTAGCTCAGAAGACAAAAATAAAGGGGGGGGGAGCACTGAGTAAGAGATGGTGAGGAAGAACTCCAGGAGATTTTCTTCATCTGCCAGCAAGATGATTGCTGTTGGTGCTCCTTTAAAACCTTCCCCTGGCATATTTTTTATCTTTTATCCTAACAGCACTACTGGCTGAGCAACAAAGATTTTTGCTTCCAAATGAGGTGCTACATGAAAGAAAAGAAGAGTTTCCAAAAGCTAGAAATATTTCCTTTCCTTTATTTGGTATCTGTGAACCTAAAGGGAGCTGGAGAAGGCACTCTGCAGAAACAGAGATCAGTTCAGTGACACACTGCGAGCTCCTGCATCCCACTGCCCCACAGGCTTAGGCAAGCGCTCACTTGGCTTTTGTTACCCCAGCACAGAGCCTCTCTGACAAACAGAGCACTCAGCAACTCTGCCTTTTTCGGGCTGGTCCTCTGAAATAAATGAGCTGATTCCTGGAAGAGCAAAAGACATCATCTGACAAATAAGCACTTCTCTGTTAGCAAGCTGCTCCTGCCTGCTGTTTCCCTCTGCCACCTCCCCGAAGCTGGTCATGTCACTGATGCTCTCCTGACTTGCACTGGATTTATAAATAAACCCAATCCTGGGCTACCTTGATGGGAAGGTGTCCTGCTGAGCACATCACTGGGTGTCACACACAGGAACAAAAACAACCCTGAGAGAGAGGAGAAGGGAAAAATACAAGTGCAGCTGCTTGGAGAGCACTAAGTCGATCCTGGGAGAGCCTTTTTGGCTTTGAAAGCTCTTGTGGCAAACAGCAGACACCACTGCTGTTAGTGGCTGTAAAAGCAGTGACTGCAACCCAGTGCAGAGAACAGCCTGGCAGGGCTGGTCATGTGAACACGAGCAAAAAACACAAGAAAACAGCACAAAGAGGGATAAAAAGGGATAAAACCCAGCATGGCAGTGCTAGGTTTGTGCTGAAGTAGTGCAGCTGGGGAGAGAAGAAATAACATAATAAAACTTATCAAATGTACTAAGGTATATCATAACGTGAGGAATATGGCCTTGCTTTGTCTGTGGGCTTCTGACACTTTGCTATTACGATCTTCAGTAATTAAGAGAACAGCAATTTGCTGGAAAAGCTGGCTTGAGAAGTTGTTTGAGCTTTGAAGATCCGAATGCATGAGACTTGCTCTGCAAGTGGTCCTTGTAACCACAAAGAATACAGCCATTTGTCATTCAGGATTGAAAATATTAGAGAAACAAGTGTCAAAACAAGCAAAAGCAGGAAGTTTACTTGCATTTGTCATGGTTTTCTCCTCTGTACAAGCCATTAAGGGATTTTACAACAACCGATCACTAGCAGCACTGGGAAATAGCAAAATCATGCTTAACTGAGACAAATGTTCATGGTTCTCAGGAGAAATGCTCATAATTCATTTCAAAGTTACTCTGCCCTGCTGAGCCTCCCGCCCTAGGTGCTCAGGGTAAAGGCATTTGCTACGGGTTTGAATGTAATGTTGTTTCTGCTGTTGAGTGCCCTTCTCAAGATCAAAGCTCCACAGCAAACACGGCATAACTGCTAAATCCCTTGTAATCAACCTTTCTACATGGCTGTATGTATCTGCGGGTAGCTTGTTCATGCATGTATGCAAATGGGGGTGTGTGTGGAATAAAGAGCCATCCTCAGGAATCAACAGCTGAACATACGGTGGGGCACTGTTTATCAAACAGACGATTGCAGTTGCTGTTGCAGCACTTCTGTTGAGTTACAGCAATGAGCCTGTCCACAAACAGCACAGGCACAATGGGAGCACGCCTGGGGGTCTTCCTGGCAGGGGGGAAGCACAGGATGTTTGATTTAAAAGGAAACAGTGTACAGGCTGTGTGAATTTGTAAAAATCAGGTTTCACTCTGACATACTCAAAGTTTGGCCAAAGAAAATTAGCTGAACTCTGGGAGGGCAGAACAGCACAGCCCTTCATCAGGAGCTTTCTCTGCCCGGCTGCCCATCAGTCCCCTGCTCTGCCTCAGGTGTGTGCTCACATCAGAGCCCAACCACTCACCCTATCAGACCAGTGCCCAGAAGGTGGCAGAGGCAAGCAGCTCACTCCTTCCCTCACCTCACCTGATCTCCACATCTCAGTGGACCCAAATATGCCTACCATTCCCATTCCCACCCAGCGTCTCTGCATGTGCCTTTGCAACAGCCTGACGTATCAAACTTCTCTCCTGGGAAAGCAGCACTGTCACCTTTCATCACTTTGAGGCATGATGCCCTGAGGTTCAGGGAGATGGTGTATCAGAGAGTGGTTTCTTACTTTTAAGACACTTGTGGGGAAGTGCACACAACAGGACAGTGAAGAATCTTAACTAACCAGCTGTATGTCCAAGCACGAGTTTCTGCAAACAGGCTGTTGCTGAGTAAAAAAAAAAAGCCAACTTCATTGCAAAGCTTGTTCATCCATATTTGAGATGGAATTAAAACATATTTAAACTCGTGTGACATGTAATAAATTTAAGAATAAAATAAAAAGCCTCAGATCTGCAAAATATGAACCATTAATCAGACAGACACTCCAAAAGACTTCACGGTGAAATCTCTAATGATTAGCCATGGGCACTTAGCCAAAGAGGCCTGGGAGCTCCGTTTCACTGACATGTATTTTTAAACTAGCTTCAGCAGAGAGGAGGCCATGTGGGGCACTGAATACCAGCTCTGGGGGCTGGGTCCAGCTCCTGCAGAGCATCTTTCTGCATCTCAGTTCTCCATCTGTAAGACTGGGATAACATGCCCTGCTCCTAATTCCTGGCAAGATCTTACAACTAAATCTGCAAGGCACAGACAACCCCTTCCTACTTTGATGCATGCAATGCAATTTTGTCCCTGTTTGGTGACAAGAGCGATGTACATCTGTAATATACACCACAGAGACAATAAAAATACAGGTTTGAAAGATCTTCAAGCATAACACAGCCTGTCTATGGCAGGGCCAGTCAGCCCTAGATCATTCCCAATTCTATTTAATGCATTATTTGACATCACCCAGTGACAGATAGCCTGCTGCCTCTTTAATAGCCTATTGATTAAATGTATTGCCACAGCCCATGACACAAACTACTAGAAGCATCTCTCAGACTGCATTAACATCCCCTGCAACTCCAGGCATACCCAAACCTGCCTGGGCCGGGTCAGGAGAGCTGATGTTTCATCAAGCTGGTGGCCCCTGCTGACCTGTACTGAGCAAAAAACCTATTAACTTCCCTCGGTTTGCAAATCACCCAGAACACTACAGACACAAGAGGTTACACTGGTAACAAACAGAATTAAGCTGACAGCTTTAAAAGATTAGTGAAGTGCTGCTTTCCATTCAAATTAGAGGAAAAAAAGATTATTTATAAAAAAAGAACTTCCCCAACAGAGTGTTTACTCTCTCCTGAGATGCAGTAAGATGTATTTGCAGTGCTGCAAATCTTCATCAACAGAAAGGCAAGTGTTTAAAAAGAGGAAGAAAAACATAAGTTTGGAAAATAATGCCAGTTAAAAGGTTTTCAGCTTGGTCTGCATTGGAAGAAAATGAGTACACAGTGCTCATGTGAACTGCCAAGCAACAACCATCTAAAGGGTGCAAAAGACCTGCAGAGCGGTGCCCAGTGCTAGTCCCGCCGTGGTACCTGACCCCAGTTGTAGCCCACTGAGGCAGTCAGCAAGCTCACTCTTGTGTTCTGGTCAGAGCCACCACCTCCCTCTCTGGAAGCAATGGTGGGGGTTAAACTCACCATGACTTCTGCAGCTTCTGGAGACCCTCAAGCAGAACAAGGTGTGCACCCAACGGGTGGCCATGAGGGCAGACACCCGAGCAGGCAGCATCGCTGAGGCTTGGCTCCTACCTGCTAGGTAGAACCCTGCAGGACACCACAGCAAAACCCTGCATAGGAAGGTGAGGTGCTAATTCACCATCAGTATCTCCAGCATGCCTCACCAGCTGGTAGTGACCCGATTTAACATGCAGGTTTGCTTTAAATGCTCATACTATGTAAGGTTTTAATACAAGTTTTTACTGATCACTTTACTTGCAACACACTGATCAGAGACAGCAGTGCTCCGGTGGGCTCTGCACCAGTTTCAGAAAGATGTTTCTTGTCCCCATGAGTTTACATTTCAACCTAATAGAGAGTGACAGTGGACGTAAGCAAAAATGCATTCTGGATGCTTTCACAGCATGAGAAACATTGGGAGACTGAAGAAGATAAGTATAGGCAAGAATAGTTTAAATTCATTTCTGCAGACATAATCTGAGAAGTGCAAAGTGGAACTTCTCTGTGCATTGCAGAAAATCAGAAGAAAAAGAAAGTCCCATGACAGGGCTTAGCAGAAGCCCAGCACAAGCTCTTAAGAAATAAAACACGTGTCTTCATATAAACACAAAGTCTGAAAGAACTGAAGACAGCCTCAGAGAGATGGGGTTCTTCAGCCTGGAGAAGAGAAGGCTCCTTAAGGGGAGATCATTCTGGAGAAGCTTTCCAGTGCCTAAAAGGGCCTACAGGAAACCTGGAGAGGGGCTTTGGACATGTGCCTGCAGGGACAGGACAAGGGGAATGGCTTTAACCTGCCAGAGGGGAGACTGAGATGAGCTCTTAGGCACAAGTTCTTCCCTGTGAGGGTGCTGAGGCGCTGGCACAGGGCAGTCTTCAAGGTCAGGCTGAACGGGGCTTGGAGCAAGCTGCTCTAGTGGAAGGTGTCCCTGCCTGTGGCAAGGGGTTGGAACTGGATGAGCTTTAAGGTCCCTTCTAATACAAACCATTCTATGATCAAGATGATGGATGTCCCAGAGGAGGAGGCTTACACAGTGTTGCAGACTAAAACAGTGCCTCACAGCTTTACCCTCTCCTCCTTGAACTGGTCAATCTGTGGAGAGATGGGCACACAGCCCTACCAGCAGCCTTACTGATCAGCATGCTCTTTGGTTTGGGACTCTTGCCTTCAGGCTGTCCTTCTCAGCTCTGTTTCCAAAGTGCTACCCTGACAAAGCTAAACTCTAATTTGTAGGAATCAGAATTGGACCTACCAATCTTTGCTTCTAAAAATACAAATCAAAGGACAGCTAACTTCTTCGGCTCCGCTGCACCCTGTTGTTGTTGTGAAACACCATGGTATGAAAGAAAGCATAGAAGCAAAGCGTCCTGCAGAACAAAGCTGTTGTGTCTTTGCTGGACTCACATGACCTCTTCCTTAGGGTAAACAAATCTGGACTACTTCTGAACCAGACACAGTCAGAGATAGTTCTCAACTCCCAACTGATCCTGAAGATGAAAGAGCAAGAAATCCCTACAGACTGGGTTGCTGCAGCCCCATCTCTTCTGCATGTGGCATGAATGGCCCTTCAAACAAGTAAAAACAATCTCTTGACATGCTGGACTTGAGTTAACCATTGATCAACTACTTACTTATAATTTATTAACCTTTTATAACTTCCCTACGTATGTGCCCTTAATAAAAAGGATGATCCATCTTCTCAATAAGCTGGACATTATCTGCAGAGTTTTTCCATAGGAACAATTTACTCCAGATCCTATGACAGCTTGGAATTTGGGGGCTATTACCCAATAAACATTCATCAGTGCATTCATCAGTGGTTAGCGATCACACCCCACAGTACCTGTCAGTCCCTCGTGGGACATTCACCTGCAACAATGCTACAAATCAAGTGAAGCACTAATGTATGTGCCCAAGTCCCACTGATCTTCAGTGGGGGTTCAATACCCATTTAGCACCTAGAGCTGGAAACAGTGCTTCCTTGCAGACAACTTGTCACAAGCCATCACCCTGAAGCCTGCTTTACGCCAGCCACTTCAGCAGAGTCACTGAGGATTAAACAATTCAGGCTGAGAGCTGGGCTGGTTCAGCCTAGAGAAGAGAAGGCTCCAGAGAGACCTTAGAGCAGCTCCCAGTGCCTAAAGGGGCCAACAAGAAAGCTGGAGAAGGGCTCTGGACAAGGGCCCGCAGGGACAGAAGGCAGAATGGCTTTAACTGGCCAGAGGGGAGACTGATATGAGATCTTAGGCAGAAGCTTTTCCCCTGTGAGGGCGCTGAGGACCTTCCAATCTCTGATTCACTATTTATACCTTTACTGGATTTCTTTTTCTGCATTATGGTGGTAACAGCGGGGCCAGAAACCTCCCTTGCTCCCGCATACCCCGAGGGTCCCTGCTCCCCACTGCAGCACCGAAGCAGTTGTTACAAAGCTGGTTTTAATTACCCACAAATTGAGGCGCAACATGCTCTGCCAGCATCAGCATGAAAAACTCAGGTCTCCTAGTACAGAGAACCTCACCACAGGTTACCAAACCCAGCAGAGAATCAGGCAAGGCCTAGGGCATTTTATTGGGAAACACTGGACAAAGTTAACAGCAGGCTCTACTACCAGACCCACCTTATAACCAGCTTTAAACTTCTGCTGACACAGTTCATTATCATATAAAACAAATTGCTCCAAGTGAACTGTGACATTAGTGTGTGTGATTCTCCAGTTGCTCAGGCTATTAATGCTTAAGATGTAATTAGAAGTAAGGCTAGAAAATAGCCTTTGCAGAATATTCTTCAGACCATTAGCTGAAAGAACTTTCCACACAATTTCTCTCTGGCATTTCTGAGTACAAGGGCCTTCTCTTTATCAAGTGCTCCCTGCTAAGCACTGCGCATCTTTGGTAGTCACTCCAGCCAATGCACAGCAGCAACTCCAGCTCTTACTCCACTACTTCACCAAACTGGAGAAGATGAGGTCAAACTGAACTCATGTTGACAAGGGGCTGCCTTGTGTCAGTCACCTCACTGGACAAAAGCCAAGTGAACCTTAGTTTCTAAGCCACATGCTCTTTTTGGTAGCCAAATTGTTAAAGAATTGAACAAAGAAGCTGGGAGAAAAACAATAGATTATTGCAGATAACCTCCAGAAAATCATGTGCATTGTAAGTATTCAGCAACAGAGACTGTCCACTTACTAAAATACTGTTCATTAAGGCAACCCTTTTTATATAGGGAATTATTTGCATTAAGCCTCTTGCCTTGGAAATAAGTACCTTCTATGCTTTATTTAAAACCTTTCTTGCCACCCAGAACCATCTAGCTGTGATGGCTGCTTAGAGAAAAAGCTACCTGCTGAACACACAAGAGACTTCTAGCTTTTTGCTTCATGGACCACATTACTGTGATTATTTATGCTGTAGCAAAGGCCAGGAGACCTGGGCATGGATCAGAGCCCGGCTGCCCTGAGCTCACTGGAGGAAAACAAAGAGAATCAGAAAATTCAAAAGCATGAGAAGTAGCAGACGAAAAACAGTATATGATTCTTTTCCCAATTTTCCACCAAGTGCTTTTTAAGCATTATCTTTCCATTTTCAAACCACCCAGCCAGCTGCACCCTATGTCAGCAGCTTAACTAATCAAAACTGACAACAGAAGTGTCCCCACCTAGAACAACCCATCAAAACATACCAAACTCAACCACAGGAATCTCCATAGAATAGGCTCTTTTTTCCCCTAATAAATGTCCTCTTAGAAACTCTTTAAGTGATTTCTACAGAAGCTGGGGAAGGACTGAGAGTCAGTGACAAACACAACCTGAACACTGCGGCGCCCATTGGAGCCGCCCTGCAGCAAGCCTTCCAGCACATGCCTTGCCTGCTGTGCTGAAGATCCCTGCCCAAAATCCAGTGAGCTCCAGTGCCAATAGACCATCAGCTCCCCCCATCAGATAACCCAAGTCAGATACAGCCACATAACAAGGCTTTTATGAGAGTGAAACCTCTGGTGATGCCCTCCTTCCCACTGTGAAGAGTTCCCTCCCGGCTGCCTTGCCTTCTCCTACTTTTTTTGCTGAGTGGTACATGAACGGTTCCTGATCTTTGGGATATTTAAGCCACATTCAGCATGCAAACAGCTCTCTAAGCCTCAGCTGAATATGGTTAAAATGAAGCAGGTGCATACGCCTTAAAGTTGCAGCCATTGCTCCACAAAAGCATTGCTATTATTGCTCCTGTCCTCAGGAACGTTTTTTCCTCTGGGGCTGGTGAAGTGGACTCCACAGTTCCTTTGAACTTCATGTTTATGAGACACAGGTTGTACATCTGAAAGCAAACTGGTTTCAGTTTGTGGTTCCCTTTCACCCAACTGGGAGGCAATCTGAGAAGCTGGCATGGATTGTCCTTGATTCTTGGACACATAAATACATTTCCTTGTATAGGTGCAGACAGGGCACTAAATCCAGGCACATTGTGGCATCCTGGAGTATTCATCTAGGTCAAGAACTTGTTTATACAAATTCTAAAAATTGATTTGGGGGGAAAATGATCTCTTCTCTGTTTAGAGCATGAAAAGACATGGTAAACATCCATCAGAGCAGGCACTCCTGTCTGCTGCAAACAGCAGAGAGCTTGTTCAAGAGGCTCTTTTATTTTCTGTTCCCTGGTTGAAATGCCAAAACAGACATCCCCCAGAGGCTCATCCACATCATGACCCATATAAATCCTCATCCCACACCTCCAAAGGCTCCATTCTAACTGCTTGTTTGGTTGGGGATTTTTTAGCAAAAATAAACTAATCCATTGAACCTAAACCCTGGTATCTCTGCAGATTTCAGCTGCATGACAGCAGCGCTCATGGATGAGGACGTAACCTGCCATCTCACTCCTGAGGACATCCTATTCTGTTGTACTGCCCTCAGTTACTGATGTGCACATCTGCACACAAGCTGCCTATTTAATCCACCAACTAAAGAAAGCCTTGGTTTGGTCGTGGACTGCTGAGTCCTGGCAGATGCTCTCACTAGATCTATTAAAGCTTGAAAATCCAATATACTGTTCGGTTTTAAGCTGGAGTTTAAGGATGAGTTTCTGAAATAGAACAGCTAAAAATGCTTAATCCCCTTCTACATCCCTGAATAAATATATACATATACAAATATAGGTGTATACACACAGGCTTTATAGATACATAAATAAATTGTAAACTCTTAATTCCACCAGTTCAGCTCAAACCGTTTCAGTAAAAAAACATCTCTTACCCAAGGCCAGGGAAGCAGAAGAGAAAAACAACTGTGAAATAAATACCTTGCAGACACAGTCATTCAGCAGGACTCCAGAGATTACCATTTATTTAGCGCTCACAATTTGCTCAGCAGCGTGGAAGATACAAAGCAAAAGAAATGAGGTTGTTGGACAAGGACATGTCAGCCACAAGCACTCCAGTCCTTGAGAAGTCACCTCTCACATCTTAGGAAACTCTTCAAATTCAGGTATTCCAAAGTAACTCAAACAACAAATGCAGACTGTGACAGCAGGGACATGGCTCATTCCAACTTCAGTAAACGTGGAAGCAGAGAGGTTGGAACTGAATCTTGTAAAGTAAATATGAGAATGTTTTGGTAGGACATGGTGATTGGAAATCCCAGATAGAGCAAACCCGAAGAAAATCGACAAAACTCACACAAAGCAAAACTGAGGACATGTTTATCACTTTTTGCCTAGATGGTACGCAGAAAGCTTGGAGAGGGACTATGAAAGAAATGAGGTTTTTTGCTACACTGAAGGAAGCTAACCACTGTAAACTGTATCTTACAGCTAGCTAAACTAGGTTCCTAGGGGTAGGATTTAGGATTAAAAACTTACATGATTTAAACTGGCATGCATATTTGGGGTGGAACGAGGGGGGTATGCACCTATACATATTGTGATTCCTCCCATTTGTCTTTTGGGAATGAAGAGTTTGTATTCTAGAAATGTATTCTTCTCTACTATGTCCTTGCAGCCACAAGCCAATCTGAGCTGACATCCCCGGCTTTTTCAAACAGATCAGCACCTCAACAGAACTGGCTTAATAACTAACCAGATTAATGCAGACAGTAAGTTTCATTGCTATTATACACTGCAATTGATGCAGCAATCCCTCAGTGTATTACCATGTCTGAGCAGGACCAGTCGTCTAAAAGCAAGTGGATACACAGAATCCATACCAGGAACCTGCAAAGAGCCCTCTGGACAGTGGTATAGGACGCGCATGTAAAGACTTCCCAGCTGAAAGGCAGTGGTAAACTGTGACTGCAGATTAGCAAACACCTCATTAAGGCTGCAAGGCTTTTAAGTAGGCATCTGATACATCAGAACTACAATTCTGCATCATGGTTATAGAAACAGGACCTCAAGGAAACAGCTTAAAGCTCCACAATGATGAGGATTTGGTATGGGAATTGTCAGAACTGTGAGCTCTGGGAAGGAGTTAACTAGGAAGTAAAGCAGTGAAAAAGGCAGATTAAAAAAATCTGTTTTCTTTTAAATTCAAGACTTCAAGGGAAAGCTGAGAATTAAACGAGGGGAAGGACTCCTGAACAACTGCTTCCTGCTGTCACAGGAGGCAGATCAGAAATCATCAATTTGTACAGCCCAATGCATAAAGCTTCCATAAGCACAAATCATAAGCCAGGATCTAATTAACCTAAGCTGATGCTAACACCCTTTCCAAATAGAATAAATGATTTGGAAGAATAGTTGACTTGTATGTTTATTTCTCCCGCTGCCTGATTGTGTACTAAGTACATGAGCCATAAAAGCAACATATGGGCAACTCTGCAGTGTATTATAACCCTCAGAAGCTACAAGCCACAACCACAGGTAAATCTCATCTGTTTCCTTGTTGCTCTCTAAACTGCTCTGCAGCCTCAGCTGTGCAAGTCCTGTTAGTCTTGTTGTGGTGATAAAACATATTTCTGGAAGGTGGTTACAGCTGAAAGACAGATTTACTGATGACACAGTCTAGAAGGATGAGAAGTGTTTTAACCACAGGGGCAGGGGAGCGGGCATGCCTTTAGCATTATGCACTGAGTATCACAAGATAGACACATCTCTGCCAAGGGGAGCTGGAAATGCAACTCTCTCAACTTTCTCATCTGTAAGCCGCACACAGAGCATTAGTGCCATGGTCAAATAAAACATTCTCCCATTTTAGGCACACTGCCTAATTAGAGGCCATTGTTATCTGAGAGCACTGTTTTTGCAGCTGTCAGGAAATTAAATAACCCAAGGGTAACTTGGAATTAAATGAAGCTGTACAAACACACAGCCCAGCTCTGAAAGCTTGACTGACAAGTAGCTCCTCTGCTTTCTGAGGGACTGAACATCTAACTAGGGCATGCAGCTATCCTCTTCTGTCAAGCCATAGGATAACACAGTACTGGTCCTCCGTGACAGGCTGATGTGGTTGGTAGTGCTATAGAGACTGGGAACTGGCAAATCCATGCATATGCACCGGCACTGCCTTCTCTGCACTTAAATAAGCAGCACCTCCTGAGGAAAAACCTTCAGTGCAAGTGTCCACTAAGAGAGCAATCAAGGACTGATACATGGAAATGCTTATACAGAAACCCTACTTTCATTTCATTTTCAATCAATTACTTCTTCTCTTGCAGTCCTTGTAACTTTAGACTTTGTCATCAATCTAACAACTGAGCTGGTTATACTTTTACACTGACTCTTTGAAACTAAAACAAAAAAGGGAGCAGTGTTTCCAATGAGACTGGCATAGTAATGTGAAATGAACAGAAATGCCTCTTTAGAAAACAGGTTTATGGTGGCCTCCTCTCCCAGCTTCCTACTTGTGATCTCTGCTGGGAGAAACAAAAAACTCAGACTAATAGGAAGAGTCAAGAGCAAGGAGGTGAGCTCTTGCCCGGTCAGCCAACAAATGGCATTGCACAAGGAAGTCAAGCTATAATGCAGAAGTTATTCTAATGCGATAGCACACATCCCACCTGCCTGTGAGCCCCAAGGGACAAGAGACTCACTGCAGACTACTGGGAGGATCACCAGAAAACAGTGGGTTTACAGTAGTGTCAGAATAGATCTTCAAGTCTTTGGAACAGAGTGGTAAATAAAATCCAATCTGAAGTGCAGACAAGTAGATGACAGTTTGGGTTTATTGTTAAGGCAAAACTTGATCTGTCCCACAAACTGTCTATGTGACTTAAGTAATTTGTCTCCATTTTATCAGTTTCCTCATATGTGGGAGAGAAAAATTAATTCTTACCTCACAGGGGTACGATAAGACAGGAAGTATGAATATACTCCAACAACAATGCATCATTTTTATGTTTGGCTGAAAATGTGGCACATGGTGAGGTAGATTCCAAAAATAATCGTTATATCCACTCTCACTGGAGAACCCAGTTAGGAGAACAAATCCAGGTTAGGCTCCAGCCTGCTCGCAGGAAATCAGGCTGCTTTCTTCCTTCCTCTTCACGGGATAATGCACCACTAATAATGAGCAAACCTGGAAAATCAAAACCAGATCCAAGCTCCAAAAGCTGATGCTTGTTCACAAGAAGGAAGAAGGGAGAAGAAACAGCTTTTCTTCTTTAGTAATAAGGAATGAGGATTAAAAGTTTGGCTCCAGATATGTGCAGAGTATGGGTACGGGTGCACAGACTGTCTCCCAAGTCACTGACTGATGCCCTCTCTGTGCTGTAAGAGCTGGGTCCTTCCCAATCTGCTGACCACAGCTTTTGCTCCCAACCACTGTCCATAGCCAGCCTTTCCTCACCCATTCTCTGCTCCGCAGTCCCAAAGAACCAAGGATTTCTGTCTTTGATAATCAGGGGAGAGGAAGTGCAGATAGCAGCACATTTCCCACTTCCTGACTAAACTTTCCCTGTGTTTCAAAAACACTTGGCAAAGGCTTTGCTCACAGGATCAGCAAGCCAGGGGATGGGGAGGACCTAGTCCAGGCAGTTGAAGGCAACAGTGAGGGTTTAGGCTACTGCTGGCAAGGGGATGCATACAACACAGTTCACCAGAAACCACAGAAGGAAAGGAAGATAAAGAAAAGAAACCAATGCAGCTGGACTCACACTTCCAATTCCTTGTGTGCTTTCAAACAAAATAGCACATGGAATCTTTTTTTTTTTTTTTCAGACAACATTTCATTGGATTGACAGTGCAGAACAAATAAACTTTTCAAACAAGACTTGAAGACGGAGCCACTAAATTTCTAAATGCTGTAACCTTGACGTTGTGAGACTTAATCCTGTGCAAGATTAAATACTAAGGTATGAGATTCTAAAGAGATTGTGCAACTTTTTTTTTTCCCCAAAATGGTATTTTTTCCACCATAATCTCCAATCTGTTCCAGTGTAAAGATGATTTATTCAACAGGTCTGCAAGTATGAAAGTGAATCCTATTGGACAGAAGCTACCTCCATTATTATCATGGCCGTTACTAATATGTTATCAAAGCATTTCCACATGTTTACTAATTACTCTTTATAAGGCCTGTTATGAGGTGATTTAATAGGATTACCCCTATTTTTCAAATGTGGAAACTAAGACACAATGAGATTTGCCCAAGGTCAAACAGAAAAGTCTGCAGCAGACCTGGGAACTTTATCACACTGGTCTGGCCCCCTGTCCCTTTTCCTCAAAAGAGAACTTCTACTTTGGAGTCAAACCCATTCATCACTGTGCCCTTCCAGAGTTAGATACAAGGAATTCAACTGTTTGGAGTGAAAAACATAGACATATTGCACTGGGATTATGAGAGCTACCCATGAACCACCAGTAGCTTGGGAGACTTTATACCAAGGCTAGCACAAACATGGAAAAAATGGATCACTACGCCAGGAGAAACTAAAGCTGGCAAAGTTTCTGGGCACAAAACTTGCCACCTCTGCCTGAAAGCCTCTGTCTAGTACAGACAGGATATAAGTTTGTTGGGCTTTCCCTTCTCACTTGACCAGGAGGATCCTTCAAGCCTGGGGGAGTGCAATTTGCTGGCATTTTGCAAGGGATTACCATGAAAGAAATGTTTTCTTTGTTCGCAGGTGATGACAGACTGGTTTTCTGGGAAGTTATTGTAGTCTCGCCATTTTTAGGCTAAGGTCACAGCATTTACGAGATGCCAAGGCAGAGGAAATCCACTTCCTCGTCAGGTCATGAACTTGAGAAAAATGTGGCTTGAAACTTAAAGGTTCACAGCAGCGATGTTTGGCAACTGATGGTTGAATGCTTTTAGCGTTGGAAAAAGGGGTTTCTCTCTCTGCTGTGTCACTGATCCCTCAGCTCTCTCGCCCATTTTGTTCTCAACCTGTAATGGAGGGGTAACAGCACTTCCTCATCTCTCACAGGGTATTCCATATAAAATGGACTTAAAAAGCAGGGAAAGATCCCAAACTACAGTCCTGCCAACACGTACAACAAATGCTTCAAAAGGTCTTATAGAGCATATTCCACCTTGTCCCTTCTTTGCCATAGGTTGCAGTCAGCTACCCTGGTGTGGCTGCACCAAGCTGTGGTCAGCTACAAATACAGGCAAATAACAAAAGCCACCAACTCCCCTTAAGCCACACTTTAAGGGAAAAAGCCTAGAAATGCACCAGTGGAACAGCAAGTGAATGGTCAAATGTTTTGTAGTGAGATAAATAAGCAGGGTGCTACTTCTCTGTGGAGTGGCAACATGCTTTTAGATACCAACCTAAAATTTCAGTAGTTCATTCCATCATTTAGCCAGAAAAGCTTTTTTAGGTCCTGCACTATGAGAGCAGGTTGATAAAAGCGAGCTATGGTATGTACCTTCATCTATCCCAGACCTTGGCAAGTGCTAGGAAGCAACCAAGATGTAATAAATTTAAAGGAGGAAATCAAGTGGTTCAGGAAGAGATGTCTGGGCTTTCTCACTACAGGCTGTGAAACAGAAATAGATACTGATACACACCCATTTGCTGGAGGAAACAGTGAAAAATATTATTTATGCAGCATTTCTTTGAATAGGAGAAACCAAACTGGACCAAAAGAATTCACATGGCAGGTTACAAACATAAGGAATGTGTTGTAGCAACATTTGCAAACCCACTCACACGAGCTCTAAAGAGAAGTTAAAGGGCTCCTTTCCCCAGGTGACGTACGCCAGAC
This sequence comes from Psilopsiagon aymara, assembly GCA_024733675.1. Taxonomy (NCBI): domain Eukaryota; kingdom Metazoa; phylum Chordata; class Aves; order Psittaciformes; family Psittacidae; genus Psilopsiagon; species Psilopsiagon aymara. The sequence goes on along the minus strand of JANRGW010014978.1, from coordinate 31,655 downwards.
CTTGAAATATTACATATTTCTCATCCTCCCCTCCCTTTCCCTAGAAGCTTTAAATACCAAACCCACCCTCCTCAGGAGAGGGCAGCAGTCCCATGTCATCACAGGGCCCCAACATTTTTATTGATCTATATCATTGCAGAGAAACCCTCCCTAACCAAACGCCACAGATTTCTAATCAGCCAGTAGTCAAACCTCATGGTTTTAATTTGAATTTAGGTCATTAATACCACGTAACTTCAAAAACCTGAAAACCACAGAGCCAGTGCAGTCTGGCCAATACAGAGATCCAAAAAGAGAATGACTGCGCACGTGGTTAATACAGAAAAACATCTTCTGCCTAGCAACCAGCAGGCTCTCCTGGCGGTCCAGGGGAAGGAATTCACTGCTATAAATGTCAGCAAGCAAATTAAGCCACTGTGTCGGAGATACAAAAGCCCAGTCACTGGGCAATAAGAAATTAAAGGAGGAATAGTTCTAGAAGAAAAGTTCAAAAAACCCCAGATGCATCTATTAGCTTGCTTCATACTGTATCTTTATTTAAAGTTACAGACTGCTCTCAGCTAGATGGTCTGTGCTTGCACTTAAAGGCTGATTTCTTGCCCATTTTATATACAGGATGAGAGAGAACACACTGAAAGGAATTTACTATTTTGATGTTATTGAAGAAGGGACTCAATGTGGTACTAAAGTGTATGATGGTCCTGAATCCAAGGTCAGATAGGGTACAGGTTGTGTGACGATGATGGTTACCAAAACAAAGCACTGCCAAGCAAGAGAGCTTATGTTCTTTCTATCCTTTCTCTTTATTAGAATGAGGTCAACATTTTATGAATTCTGACAAAACCTCTCTGGCACTTGAGCTAGCTGAGCTTTTTCAAACAGTTCCATTATTTTTAATGTACTGGGCAATTTATTGTGAGGCATGAATTGAAAATAGGAGCCTCCTCATTCTGGGAAGTGTGTAAATGCATGGACTTCCAGCCTTACAGAAGTTACTAGACATACAGGACAGCCAAAGAAGCTTAAAAAGGAAGGACTGTCACCTTTATCTTGCAGGTGAATCCCAGTGTGGGAAGACTGAGAGTCGTGCTCTACGTTCACACCAGGGATCTGCCCCAGAGAAGATGTTTCTCACTGCTGCTTCAGTCCTGAAATCAAATTGCCTTTCCTCTCTGGCTCACACTGTTCTGTGACTAAACCTAGCAGTGGACTTCCAAGAGAAAAAAGGATAAGTTGGACTGCAGACAAACCAGCTGGACAAACCAGTAACAGAAAAGGGACAGTCAAAACAAATTCAAACACCCAAACTGCCCCTTTATCTCCAATACAAAGCTCTCTGGATATATGGTGCAGAAGCTGTGATGTGACAGCTGTTGGGAGTGCCACTGGAGGAACAATGCTAACCCTATTATATTTTATCCAGATGGCATTGCCAGGACAGGATTGCAATGTCAGCAACTGCTTCCTGGTGCAGACCAACAAGGTTTCCAAGAGCATGGCCACCACCTCCAGGCGTGCTGGCATGGGCTTTTCTTTCAGTGTGTGAAAGCTAAAGCCTTTAATGAAAGGAAACTACTAGGGCCAGCAAGACCACAGGCTCTGCTGGTGTAGATTCCCAGAGACAGGGGCATGTCCTTGCTGCCCTTTGCCAAAGGGACTATGCAGTATCAGGGGCTATAGTATATCTGCACCACATACAGGCAGCTCCTGCTTTCAGTCAGACCTTGGGAGGGAAGCAAACCAAACAAATATACCCGTATTTCATGGAGCAGCAGCCACTTGACTCTTGTGCCACGCGCTGGCTGCTTGGTGGGTGATAGATGCAAGGGTTTAACACGGCTGTCCAAACACCCCACTAGCTGAGACACTTGTCTTCACAGGAGGGCCCATGGCCAAAGCCCTTCTGCTAATTCATCTCAGTACCAGCCAGGAAAAGAGTGTTCTGTGCACTGCCTCCTGTGTTATTTGCTGAATAAATTCTTCCTCATTAACAGGCAAAAGCCCAAGAAACAGCCACTGGAACAAACAGGGTTCTGTGCAGATATAATCCCCACCTCACTGCTGGGGAATTAAAGCAAAGAATTAGGCTGTGTCCGTTCCCTTCCAGCATGATGAATACTTAAGCAGGTTACAGCTTTGCACTGCAGACGTTTTCTGCGGAGAAGAAATAATGACTTCTTTACCAGCCCAACTCACTTGCTGCTCTCAGGGAAACAAGCCTGAGGATTATTTCTTGACTAAATAGTTAAGTATGATCACTGCATCTCAGTATAATTGAAGTGGTAACCTCAAGGATTGCTGAAAGTGCCAGCATTTCTGTAGCCTGTTCTTTTCCCTCCAGCGTTGTTTGCAATAGGCAGGAGCAGGGGCCTGGCCAAGAGATGCCAGCTAACAATCTGGTCAATCTTCTCACTGCCGCTGCAGCAAGAATTTATACAGGAGCTTGAGAAAGAAAGGTCCTAAGACTCACAGAGTCTGTGAAGCACTGAAAAAGCGTAAGTTACCTGGAGAGGAAAAGAAGTCCCTTGCTGCCGGACTTGCTACTAAACTGCTCACCAAAGATGAAGATTTACCCTGTAATTCTTGATCTGAACCTGGCACTCAACTGAGGCACCTGAGGCAGAGATGACTGGTCATGCTTTGCAAGAAGGTGGGATGCTGCAATTCCTACAGATTTTGATCCTGTTCAAACCCATGGGCTGACTGCACGCTGCACAAAAGCTAAACGAGATTCTTCCTCCTGTGACTTCTACAGCCAGACTGCGAGGGGAAGCAGGGAGTGAAGCAGAGCCCTGTTACAAGGCATCCTTAGGTGGCAGATCCTGAATTCCTCCAGACTGCAGAAAACTTACAGCATATGGAAATGAGGAACAGGGATGGAACAACAGTGGAGAGGCTAACCCTGAGACAAAGCTTTGGATGTGGTGGTGACAATTCAGAAAGACCATGAGCTGGACACAAACCCAACGGGCATAGCAGGTGCGTTAGGAGAATTAGCAGGATGAAGGGCATATGAGTTTTGCCAGCAGATTGTCACTAGGAAGAAGCAAAGAAAAGTGAGGAAGCTGCCAGCTCCATGACTACTCCCCATGCTGGGGTTTTGCACCTAGTTACCATGCCATGCTATAGTAGAGAATGGCCTCAGCATGCTCCTTCCTTCCTCTCTGTTGCCTGGAAGGTGATAACTTCTCCTGCAAAGTTCTGCTGTAACATCATGACTGTACTCAGTGTATCTGAATTCAAAAGGATTCTATGCTGCCAAAACCACTGCCTAACAGAAGCTACTGCCTATCAGCAGTAAATTCCTGCGTCTGTGACAGCCAAGGTAACAAAGTCAAAAGGGCCCAAGCAGAGGACTGCTGCTTTGACTTGTCTGCTTCACAGAGATAACCTGAGGCACCAGTGGGACACGCAGCTTGAGGACACTGGTTTGGCTGGACCTGGGATTTGCTCCAAGTACAACCAGTGGCACACACACTGCAACACACTTCCCCACTACGGATGCACAAAACCACTGCTTGAGTTTACCTTTGTTTCAAGCTGGAATAATTTCCAGACAGATAAATAGCAGCGTGGCTGCTGGAGGCTGAACAGGGGCAGTTGCAATTCAAACTTGCCACCAATGACTGAACTGAGGAATGTGCCTTGTGCCAAGTGGGCACAGAAACAAGTGGTATGGATGTCAAGACACAGATGTGATGTTGGAGATGAGCATGCCCCTAGTGTGGCAGATCTGCAGGGACAGCACACTACAGTGATACACTCTTCCTCTGCCACATGCTGCAGCTCATGCAGAAAAAACCCCAACCAACCCTTTCTCCAACTTCGGTGACTTCAGTCTTAAAATGAAGCTCTTGGAGGGAGGTTTCCATCCTGCTATCACGGTGAAACCAAGTTTAATTTCCCCCGGCAGCCACCGATAATAAAAAGCTGATACTACCAACAGTAACACAAGTTTTGTGCAGATGCTGCTCCCTGAACAAGTGGAACAAAGGACATTCTGGCAGCAGCACTGTTCTGTCACCTCCTCTTTTGGGAGCAGAAGCCAAGGATGTAACATACGCTTTCAGTCAAACCACGCAACTCCCAGATGACAAACAGCAAAAGCTGTGAAGAGCCACTCACCTATGCTCAACCCAGTGATTATTTTATGATAATGTTTAGCCACCACTGTAGTGTTCTACAGTGTAATAATTTATTCTATTCTGTGTTTATGAGCACTCCTGAAACTGAAAGGGGAATAATTCGATAATGCTGCTGATAATAAAACTTTGACTCTGTACTAAAATACTGATGCTACAGTTTCTAATTTTCTCCTTAGGGTTTGGATATTACAAACCCATTGACTATTACAGTGTCACAAGCAACTACTCAACAGTTAATTCCTGTTCATGAATGAAATCCTCTTTTTTCACATTTTAGTACATTTTCTCCAAACCAGTAAGATGTGGAGACTTTTAATTCCAACCACAGAAAGCAGCGACTGAACAAACATGAGAACAGCCACACAACGCTTCCTCATTCCACCACCTCAGTAACAGCGCTACAGACAAAACTTCTGCACATGGTTACTGTTATTACAAACTATTTCCATCCCCAAAGCCAGTCATTCTCTCCATCAGTACTCGCCCAATGCCAAGTGTCTGCAGCTCTCAAGCACACGACAACCACCTCCTCTGACACACAGCCAACCCCATCTTTGACACAGGCTGAGAGAGACCTTCATCAACCACAGGCAAAGACAGCACATTTAGCACTGAGAGAGCTGGGTATAAGAAAGGGAGATCAATCCCAGCTTTCAGTGATGAGCTGAAGGCGCTGATTTGCAGCCCCACAGCACTGTGATGGTTGTGGGGATGATATAAACCACTCATCTTCAAGTGCTCCTTTTAAAGAGAGGTTGGAGGAACAAGCTGGAATAGGAAGACGCGGTGTGCTTGTGGAGGCTTGGGGACAAAGGCCAGCGCATTTTAATACAATGATATGCAGATGGGTTTCCTCTTTCAAATATGCTTAAACTGCTCTTCAAGGCTTGTGTATGCTCTTCTCCCAGCATCAAAATATATTCATATTCCATGTGTGAAATGCCTTGTAGAGCACAGCAGCAGAGACTGTGTGCTTAAGTGATCAAAGCACCTTTCCTAGCTGTAGCACTAGCACTGACAAACAGACCTGTTCTACAAACACTCTGGTTTATAACTCAGCAAGAGATGACATGTTTTCTCCCTCCACCCCAGGCTGGATATCCAAGTGGCACACACCAACACTTACCTAGGAAGCCCTCTTCATCCACAATGATGGTGTAGTCCTCTGGGGTTTCTGTGAGGCTGAAGAACTTGCACCTGGAAAAGACAAACAGCAGGAGAACACAATTAGCTGCTGGATTGAGCAAAGCGCCTGGTCTTCCACCTAAAGCAGGGATCCTCATCCACCCAAGCTGGAGGAAGAAGTCATAGTCTGGTGTTTACGGAGGGGCCTGAGGCATTAACAGACCTGGATTTTATTCCTAGCTCAGCCACTAATGCTGTGTGACCCACATTCCCTGCTGCCTGCCTGTGCACAACGGAGCTGGTAGAACACTTATTATTTTTATGACTTAGTTCTTAGTTACTTTTCTTAATTATCATATCCCTTAAGGCTTCCCGTCACAGCCCAGAACCTGCTGCATTGCACTGACACAGAGCAAAAGGCTTTACTCACTGACTGATCACTCAAGCACCCTCCAAAAGCCTTTCCATGGTTTCACACGTGCACCTTTATTCCCTGTTTGCTCACTGAAGTTTACTGCCTTACCAAGGTTGACATCTAGTCTCTCAATCAAGCTCCCACATCTCTTGCTGCTTCAGATGCTTTTCCCACCAGCAGAGAGCATCCCAATTCCCCTTGCTGGCTCTTGCCCTTTCCCTCAACAGATGCCTCCCTTCTCTGGGGAGTTCCAGATGAAGAGACAAGGGCAGTGGCCATCGAGTACATGAAAACAATGTCAATGGGTCTCATCCCCCCCGATCTCCTATTGCCTCTGTTCTGCTCTATGCTCATTTTTTGACACTGCAGGCCACACGCAGCACAGTCTCTCCATCTCATTCAGCAGTGAGCACAATGTCACCTCTAACATGAGATACAAAGCCAATGTGACATGGGATTCTTCCAGTGTGCACACACAAACAGAAAAGCCTCAGGCTTAAGCTTTAACACCACATATAGTTGAAAAGTTTTCTTCCCTGACCTCAATATACATACAGCAACATCTACTGAAAAAGCCAGCCGCTTTCTCCAGCTTCTCCTCAGTTGGTGCCCAGCAATGGCAGGAAGGTTTGCACAACATCCTGCAAGCTCACATTCACCTCCAGCAGAACACACACTTGACACATCAGCACAGCACTGGCCACATGCCCTGGGCGAAGCAGGGCTCCCAGCCCCTCCAGAAGCATGCCAGAGCGCATGGACCCTGCTTACCACCCAAACCACAAGAGAAGTTTTTCCCTCTGGGAAGCTAAATTGGACACAACAGGAAGAGCCTGGTCTATAAGGTCCAAAATGCAGGGTTTTGTAGTTGCACTGTAATACTATCGGATTCATCTGAGGCAACCTACAGAAAAGATTTTAAATACTACAAAGAAAAAGACTGTTCCTAAGCCCCCCAAATTTCACACTGCAATCACAGCATCCGTCAATGGAGCAGGACTCAGCAACCAGCAACTACGAGGGCTTCTCAGCACTGCTGAGTATGTGCCCCAAAGTCTTCAGGACTTCTGAAAGTCAGGAACCTCACATTGGTGGCTCAAGATTCCAGAAAATGGGAACATTCTAGAGAATCAGACTAAAAACTGGCTTGGGTGCTCTTCTGACTGGCTGGGAAGAACCATGACTGCAGCTATCCCCTCCAAAAACAAGGAGAAAAATGAGATGGCTGCTGCCCTCCCCCTGCCATCAGAAAAACTAGGAGAAACAACATGCAGCTCCATCAGTGATCTGCCAGGTAACCAGCAGGACTTCATGTAAATGGAAAGCGTTACACAACCTGCCTTTAGAGCCCCATCGTGTTTTCCTGGAGGCATCCGTCATGACAGTCAAGCACAACACTCCCTCCTGACACAGACGTATCACTATAACATAGAGAAGTAGCCCCACCACAACAGAAACCACAACTTAATTATTTTGTGTCATTGGTAATAGCTACTGTGACAGGCACATTTACTACCACAACTCTCCCCAGGAATGGTGCCAAGAGAAGCAGAAAAAAGTAGCAGCCCACTTTTTTTACTCTCACTTCTTAGCTGGGTAAAAAGGACTTTAGACTGCTCCAGGTGGGTCCCAGGAGGTGTAAGTATTTATTATTTAGTGGATGAATTCCCGGGAGAAGTCACCGAGCTAAAATTCTTTGCTACTACTTCATGTCTGAGCCACATGCATGCTGACTAGGGAGAAGCCTGGGGTCTTGAAGAAGGAAACATTAATATTACAAAAGGAGAAAATGTGTCCTGATCTGCAATGGCATTTTTGAAGGCATTTTGCTCCAGAACAGCAATACATGTATGTGTGCACACATTGGCCCCAGCAGAAAAAGTCTGTGACAGATGCCATTTTCTTAGCACATATCTAAAAGTGATGATATTTAAGGGATATGTACAAATGAAATCCCATAATTGCTCACTCAGAATGAACATCAAAACCTCGTGTCTTCATACACCACCTCCAAGCCCAATCCCGACCTCAATGCCATTCTGTAAAAGGTCAGCAGTGTAGAGCCATCTGAATTTAAAGTCTCTTCATCAGCACAGACATCAATGGTTCTTGTGGCACATCCACTTTGTTCAAATCAATGAGGCATTCTTTTTCCCAGGGAAAATCTCAAACTGAAACACTGGAATTGCAAACACTGCATGATAAAATACAGCATGGAAAATTCTCCTACAACTTGGCAGCAGTGCATGCTGCCAAAACTCGAGTACTCGCCCTAAAACCTGTGCCTCAGCATGGATATGTAAAGATCCCACTGTGAGTGCAACTCAAGATTTGTCTTGACTCATCAATGACAGAGGGAACTCAATGTCATATTTCTCTCCCACACTATATACTACACATGCCTCTTCCATTCATGTTATTCCAATCATTTTTTTCCTCTTACACCAGTTCTTGATAAGCTGAATTCCAATAGCATTTTTTACTATCCCACTGAAGCCAAGAAAGGAAAAGAATTGCCCTTTAATCATTTTGAGACATTGGGCAAACAGAATTTCTCTGAGTATGCCTGGAAAGCATATATGTAAGAAGATATTTTTAGTTTCCTAATAGCCAAACCTCAGATAGATCCTTCTGGATTTCTGTCTTCTTCATGTTTCAGCACATTTCCACTTCAGCACTGTTGCTGACTTCGACTGCCTGACAACATATGTCTTTTTCTGGCAAAGCGGCAAATGTAGACCGATCTATTATTAGATTAGATCTTTGAAACTGCAAAGCTCACACTGTGTATGGAAGTAATACCCAAGCCTGCACAGAGCAGGAAAGCACGCGTAAGATGCAGCAACAGCATCATCTCAGTTCCCAAACAGCACTCAGGTCTCCACAGAAGAAGAAAGCAGGCAGGAGAGTGGACTAGTTGGCCTCACAGGTCTGCACCAGAGGCGCCTCCTCAAGATGTCTGGTCCCCAAGGCCTACTTGGATCATGAGGCAGTAACACAGAAATGAACATGACTTTCATGGATTGTGGGTGTGACAGAAAGCACACAGTTGTGGGAATACTGCTATGGGTCATTGGAAAGTTCAGCACAGAATAGGCCTTCAAGGAAGCTACAAGTCTTGTCTTCTCATTTATAAGGAAACTACTTAGTTAATTGTTGCCTCAGGAGGACGAAGTGCTTCAAAGCTGTTTGTTCCGTGGGAAAGATCCTTCCCAGCATCAGATGGGCAAATGGCCTCCCAACATGACAGAAATCATGGCCTAGTGCCATTCAAAAGCAACATAATGCCTAAAAGGCATTCAAATGCAAACTCTGGAGGTAATCCACAAGTTTGCAAATAAGCAGTTGAACTGAACAGGAATTCAGCAGCAGCAGAAAGTTGATCTGACTGAATAGAAAAAACATAATTTGTTGGGTTTTATTCCAGACTGTCTTCTCATTTTAGATGAGAAGGGATTTGTATGCTTCACTCTGCACGTTATCAATATAACACATACTCATAGTGCAGAAAGACAGTCTCATGCTCATCATTTAATTCTTGGTGATCTTAACTTCTCTGCAGTTTATAAATAATGACAAGAAGGGGATTGTAGCATGACATATTGTGAAATGTATTTAGGAACACAGTGAAGAATGCTTGTGCTGTTAATGTGCTCCGGAGTAACACATGACAGAACAAGAGGAAACAGCCTCAAGTTGCACCAGGGGAGGTTTAGATTGGATAGCAAGAAAAATGTCTTCACCAAAAGGGCTGTCAAGCACCAGAACAGGCTTCCCAGGGCAGTGGTGGAGTCATCATCCCTAGAGGTATTTAACAGATGTGTAGATGTGGTGCTTGAGGACACAGTTTATTGGTGGCCTTGGCTGGATTTAACAGTTGGACTCGATCTTGATGGTCTTCCAGCCTAAATGATTCTATGACGTATTTGTGTAACATGTGAAGTACTTCACACCATCTAATTACAAGCCTATACCGTCAAATGGCACTGAAAATTGCAGACAGTGAAACGGTTGGTGTTTTCTAAACAGCATATTTGTTAGTTAGCCAAAATACTTTGCCATCTTTTTGGTGAGACTAATAAAACACAACTTCGCTGAGCTCTTTAAGACAAAATAAGCCCCTTGCAATAGGTGTCAGCTGACTTTTCACACAGATCAGAAAGTGGTGGGTTCACCTTTCTTACACTACTTTCATTCTGCAGCCTCATATTAGAAGTCTGCTCCCTGTTGAAAGGGGCATTATTGTTCCTATGAGCTGTTTAAACAAATATCATACTACAGACCCTACCAGGGAAACTAAAGATGTCACAGCACTGTTAGGAACGGTCAAAGGACAGCAGCAACATTCCTTACTGTCATTAATTGTGCTCAGATCAGGGACAGAGACATCAGCAAATACAATCAGGGACAGCCTACTGTGATAGCAGAACTTGGTTCATTATAGAAAGTTAATCATTTTCAAAACCAACACAGAACAAAACTAACAGATTTGTGGCCAAGGAAAGCAAGCACTCCTGAACAGACATAAATTCAGGGAAATCCTACAGTCTGTGCTATGCCAAAACCTCCAGCACAATAACCATGATAGTCTTGTCTAATCCACAATAGTGACAGTTTAAGCTACAGATTACATTGTGTGAATTTAAAAGGGAGGAACCTTCAGTCAGCTCCTCTCCTTGCTACTTTTGTGTAGCTGGCTAAGTTATCTAAGCCTTGATTTAGACTATGAGACAACTGGGAGAAGAATAATAGAGAACCGTTAGCACACTGAAGGAACAGAAATCAAGACAAAACACAAAAAGGATGATGTGCAATACAGAAAGTAAAATAAACAAACAGATGTGGATGTGCTGAAGAAGACACTGCTCTTAAGTACAGCTCACTGATAAAGGCAGGACACATGGCAAAAGTAAACGTGGATTATTCCAAAAAATGTTAGCTGGGTGTCTACTGCATTGGCCCTCATCAGACCAGTATCAAACTGTGGTTCAAGTCTTCATCAGAACACCTCCATGTGGTCTGGACTACAAGAGCCCATACAAATTAAATTATTGCTGCAAATGAGAGATCAGTCATAGCTTGAAACAAAACCAATCAGTAATTCTGATAGGATTCCTATTTTTCTGGAGTCAGACTTGGTCGTTCCAGACTTCCCAAGCTGCAGATTAAACAAAGCTACAACATTCAAGAGTTATCCTGCAACATAACCACAGGAGGCATTTTTTCGGTTCTTTAAGCACACACTTGGAGTTTACTTTGTACAACCAGCAAAGCCCAAGTCATGATGCTTTCAGTAGTCAAGATACAGCATCTGCAGCACTACTTACTAAAACTGTTACCTAGGATACTAAAACATATCCTTCCCTCATTTGTTCGGACAGCATTTTTCAAATACTTCCTAAAAAAAACCAATTAGAAAGCAACATGCAACTTGGCTGGTTTATCTCCCCCTCTTCAGCAGACTTCCACCATCATTTACACCATTCTGTAAGAAAATCTGTTTTATCTCAAGTTATGTGTAGAAAATATTTCTTGCCAAATGTGAAGACAGAAGCCAAAACTCTACTGAAGCAGTAGTAAGAAAATACCCATGAAGAAACTAAGGTATATTGCATGCTGGGACAGGAAATCTCAGCTTACTGAAGGACTCTATCTAAGGGAGATAAAAAGGTCTGAGTCCACTCAAGTGCATCTCCGTCATTAAGATGAATGTGAATGATGGTGGTTTCCCATCCCAGCATGAATGCCAACAGGCAAAGTCTGTGGGGCTCAGCAGAGATGTACTGCAGGAGATGAAAATGTGGTTTAAGTCCATGAAAACATTTCTGTGCTCATCTGTTATCTGTCCACTGAAGGAGCTAAACAAACAGACTTTTTTGCGAGCTCAATGAGAACACACAAACCAATGACTTTAGGTGCAGATATACTGAAGCTAACGCATCTTCTATTCCCAAGACTTGTCCCAGGCACGAATCTGTAAAATAATTTACTGACCTGATGTAATTAAAAGTTATTCTTAGCACTCATTTTTCTTGCCGGGCTATAAATTATTTCAAGTGAGCTCTGCTTTGCAATTTTTACTTGGAACGTCACCACTCACCACCTATGCTAGTGAACGAGGCTGAATCAAAAATCTGGATCTGAATTTTACTGCTCTGGCTGGTGCCCAGATGATGCAAGTGCCAGGCGCTTGGCAGAAGCCCTTCCATCCACACACTGAGAGAAGTCACCCAGTTACTTCCAAATGCCTGCTTGCACTTTGGGACTCCAATCTGTAAGGCACTGTGTAAGCACCTGAAGCAATAAAGGTGCTCAAGGGTGCAAAGCACAAGGACAGGAGCCTGCAGCAGATCTACACCCGTGCTGCACCTCACTTCACACAACCACAGGGTGTCATTCTTGAGGTTTCAGCATTCTTAGGGGTACTGGATAATGGTAATAAGGACCTGATAAATACAATGCATCTGAAAGCCTATCGGGCGCTCAGAGAGGAAGCAGCTAAAATAACATCAGTTATAGCAACTTAATTTCAGTTTTCCTGATATCATCTTAAAAGGAAAAAAGAAAAGCTAAAGTGAATTACCTCACCTCTACTCATTTACCACGTTCTTTTGTCTTCTCTGCCATCGAGCTTCCCGAAATGGGGCAAGAGAAATGGAAGGAACAAGTTCTTGATAAATCCAAAGTAGGAAATCACTTCCAGTTTCAACTTGAAACACTTCCTCTTGGTATTAATTAAATTAAAACATTTCATGGAGGGCACTACTTCATTTTCACATAACTGTGCCCCTCAAATCTTGGATCCATAAATAACCTTCACTGGTTGACGCCTTCTGCTTGGGAAATGTTTACCTTGGTGCAGCAAGTGGCAAGGAGGACGGAAGAACCCAGCAGTCTTGTTTCAGAGCCGCAGACAGGAACAAGATCCACCACTAATCTTACAGGTAAAAAACTTAGAATGAATCAGCATTTAGATGGGTAAATGCTCACACCTCCTACCCTCTCATCTCAGACCTTTGAAACTGTGCTGTGTTTCACAGCACTTATGACTACCACTTACACCTCACTTATTCCCTGGCAACTCAGGGTTCTCTCTCTGGTTTGCGAATGTCACATGCACTACAAATGCTGCTGCTGAAGTAGGTTTAACAGTCCCACCACACTAAGTGAGCTACGACAGACCCCACCTTCCTCTTCTGCAGTTACAGATGAGTTGTGCAGCATCGTGCTGGCATTTTCCCATGCTAGAAAACTCATTTTTATCGTCATCTTAAGTAGGGAACACTGTAAGGCAGGAGAGAAGGCTGGAGGAGGGGAGAAATGAGAGGAAAGCAATACATTTGGTTAGGTTTTGCTTTCCCCAATGCTACTTGAACTTTCTAGATTTAATATGGGCAAAAAACGTCAGGTGTCAAGCCTGCTGATGGAACTAGCTGCTTTTCTCCTTGAAAGCAGACATCTCTCCATGTTCTGACTGTTGGAGACAGGAAACAGAGGAGAATTACCAGGTCATTCATCTTCTGTTATTCTCACAAACATTGAGAGCTGTTGCTTAATACTGCCTGCAAGGTACTAGTTTTATTTCCTATCATCACACAGCAATTCTGAGCCCAAATTCATCAGCAGATGGGTGAACATGAATGGAGTGGACTGTGTATCATTGTCCCTTGACTGCATGGAAAACATGAGCATGCTTGTCTGTAGAGAAACACAGCCATATATTCAGTAACACCTGCTCCTTCACACTCCAAATGGTTTCTATTTTTCTCACAGCACAGATTTGGCAACTTTGAGTTCTGGAAGAATAATAATGATGAGCTGATTTTGCCTACCTGTCTACAAGTCAGAGTCGCTTGGCTGCACTCAGCACACCAAGACTGGTCACATTTCTAGCCTCCATGTCTGGTGGGGTGGGAGCAGCCTCTTCCCAGTGTGAAGGCAGGTGGTAACATACTTCCTGGGTTATAGGACCCACTCCCAAAGGCTGCAGGCACATTCCTGTGTGTGAGGAGGTGAGCATGGGAGGTTGTGGCCATTGCTTCTGACCTAAGCCTACACAAAAGCGAGGAAAGCTCTTCTCCCTTTATGCAATCCCATAAATCAGATCAGGAATTAATTTAGTCTGCTTATTTAGACAGCAATATCTTTGTATTTACAAATAGGAAAGTGAGACAGGACTCTTATCCACTTAAAATAACAAAAAACAACTCACACCGCAATCACTAGAGCTGTGTTACTAACTCCAGAGACTCCAACCGAACACCTTGCTCCATACTGGTCCTATGGGCTGGCCTATGACTCAGCTTCCATTTGTGATACACTGCTGAAACCATCCCTGTTGAGAAGTTTGGGAATATAAAACCAAACAAACCTCATCATATTCTCATTTATTGCGCTAATGGGAACTGAATGAGCATCTCAGGTATCACTCTACTCATGTTTTATTACTGTTCTTCCTCCAGCTTCTTTTTTCTTTTGTGCCAACATACCAGAAACAAAGCAATAAAGCAAGAGCAAAAACATTGGAATCCCCAAACTTGCAAAAATCCTAACATCATTTGCAAAGATGAAGCTGCTATCTGACGCATCGTGCAGTGCTGCCTGTGCTAATTTCCGTCTCCAAGGACGATGGCAAAAGTGCACATAATTTCTTATTCAAGTCCTTTAATTTGTTCCTTTTGGTTTGATGCCCCCCCAAGCATCTTTAACAATATAATTTACAGGTTTATCATTATTAATGCCAGGAAAGTCATTTTTTCAAATCTCCAGAGAGGGTCAATGGATGTTTACACCAAAATGGCAAGAGCTCTCTGCCATGGGAGAATGCTGTAATCAGATCTCTGAAGGGGAAGCAGGAGCAGTAAATGAAAAGGAAGCTTTCTTTGTGTGCATTGGAAGAGGATTCATTTTTTATCTAACACTTAACTAATTGATCCAGACACACCTTTTCCTCTTATTTCTTTGCTCTCCCTGCACTCTTAAAGACAATCTATTGAGAGACAACTTAACCACACAAGAGACACGAAAGCAATTCTTTCCATGTGAAATAGCCCATCATTTATTTAAGCAGAAGGCAACTGGCTTTAAAAACGTTTTCTTAACAGCAGTAACAGTATCCCCGATCTGTCAAAGCTGAAGTTTCAGCACAGAGAGGTGGAGCACAATGCACAATTTTCCTTAACCACAGAATTATCTTCCATAAATCAGAAACTGAACAGAGAAACATGTTACAGATGTGGGTGTGGACCTAAGGTCTGCAGTTGGAAACAAACCATGATTTAATATATAACAAAGGCTCGCAAATACATTTGACCAACTGGATCCAGAAGGATTATTGGATGAGGATAATGTAAATGCTCAGAAAAAGAGCAAGCCGTGTTTGCTTTTCCTTTCCCAATCAGGCACAATACATCAGCACTGGCAAGTCTGACCCTCTCCCGTATTACTCCTTTAATGCCCTCTGCTCCAGAATACTGACTTTGAAATGCTACCAACAACAAAATATAACGAAGCCTTCCTAAGTGCAGCGCAGGCTGCACATCCAAAACCAAATATTTGGGGTTCATAGTAGCTATCATTGTGTTCAGCCAAAACCCAATGATTATTTTGTGGACAGTTCTGAAAAACACAGACTGCAGAGCATATGCTTTTTATTTCAAAGACGGGAGAAACCCAGGCTCAACCCAACGGGGGCAAGAGGTTCTTATAATATTGCTCTGGGATACAAAAGGAGGAGGAAGAAACGGAAAAACTCTGGTGGACTGGAACTGATGAACTTGTTTCCCTGCAGGAATCATAAACACAATTTTCCCAGCATGGGACATAATAGTTCTCCTACAAATTACTAAAATACATTTCCAGCACTCAATATAGAAAGCTAGATGCACAAGAAATGTTTACAGCTTCAATGCAGGCAGTAATTGAGAACATGTGTGGCAGGGGGATTGGAGGGGGAGGAGGAGGAGAGCAAGCCATACGCCATCAGAACAGAGCAGCAGAAGAAACACATTTCAGTCCTCAGCATTCCCAAAGAGCTCCCATTTGCAAGCAGGTCCAAACCCCACGTCTAACTCATTCCAGAGGGAACACTGTTTGTGAGGCTGCACCTCAACTCCAAATCAGATGCACATTCACAATTTAAGGGCCATTGTTTAGCTTGAATTAAAAAAATACATAATTTCATCAGCTTTCCCTTAAACACGAAGAGTGAGCTTAGTTTCTTGCATGAATTGCGGACATGTCCATAGGAAAAGCTACCTTTGATTCCTCTGGTTCTCTCAGACTCTATTTTGGGTCCTGCCCAACATGGGCATTAACTAGACCAGCCATGAACAAGAAAAGCAGTATTTCTGCATATTCCAGCTGACACAACATGCAAAACAGTGTTGTGGATGTGCTTGTAGCCTGCCTTCCATAAAACCACAGTTAAGGTGTTTATCAATTCTACTGCACTCAGAGGGACTGAAAGGAAGCTTCATTTGCTTGCTTTGCTAATGAAGCAAGAGGAAGGCCAATTCTCTCTTTTTCTGGATAGTCTGCTACACACATAAGCAAGTAGGAAAATGCATTTCAAGATTTATTTCTTTTTAATTCAATACTGACAGCCCACAGAGTTTCAGCCTTGGAATGACCAGCCAGCAGTATTTTTATGATGCTCTGCCAAAACACTCTTTCTAAATTGGTCTCTTCAGGCTGTGAAGGAAGAGTCCAAGGTAAAGGTAGAAGCATCAAACTTGTCCCAGGCCTATCAGACCCAAGAAAAGCATGAGAAATTATTCAACAACTGAGCATTACATGGCTCAGGTTGAAGTCTGTAGCTTCTGAACACTGCTCCTGAACTCCAGGTTTCAGAAAACACCAAACCAGAAGTCAGAACTCCTGAAGAAGTCCTCTGATAACACAGAGTGGGTCACTGTCTGGGTCAAAACCAGCATCCCACAGACACCTCTTGTTGCTTGGTCACCCTGAAGGAATGTTACAGCCACTCCACAGGGCTGAAGCCGAGGGCTGATGAACCCCTGCAGGGTTTATCTCAGATCCCTGCAGGGCCACCAGTGTGGAAGGTGTCAAACAAGCTCAAAGGCCTCGCAAGTCAGGGTATCAACTCAATGCCCCAAAAGTCCCCAGAAGTCAGTGGAGCTTCTCATTCTTTCACTGTGTTCTGCCTTTGGGTATTGTGTGCTGGTTACTTCAGCTGCACTGCACCTGCAGTGCCTTCATGTTTGGCTTTTAAATCTTTTTGGAGCTGCAGCACAAGAACTCTCGTGCTGTTTGCACAGCACCCAGCACAGTGAGGCTCAGGCATTCCTAGAGAGGCACAGAAGTGTGCATTAGAAACACTGTTTTATAAGGCTGTTAAGTTTTCTGGGTGAGGAGAAAACAGCTGCTTAGAGCCAAGGATTCATAAACTCAATTTTCACTTAAAGATCTTATAATACCTGGTGACTGAGTAATAGGATGGCAGGTGACATATAAAGTCAACACATGGAAATTAATGCATACTGGGGAAAAATTATTTAAATTCCAAATGAAGAATGACAAGTCTCTAAATGCGCTATTATCACTCAGGAAAGAGATTCTGGAGCTGCCACAGGCTGCTCTCCAAAAGGGTCAAGGCTTTCAAAGAAACGGAAAGAACAGGAGTAACCAGGCAGGGAGGTGAGAACATCTCATTACCACAGAGCACAAACCAATCACATACCCAGCTGCCACATACTCCATGATCAAACCATCCCAAGGCTACCAAATAGGTTGGAATTCAGACGGAAGAAACACAGAGAAGGGGCCAAAGGTGATCCAATGCATGGAAAACTGAAGAGATGAGCACAGTCCAACCGCAAGAAGTGATGGCTCAGCATGTGGATACGGGAGAAGTTACCATGGCATTTTAGTAATGGTCTAGAGGATTCAACTACCAGACATCAGTGTTAGCTGGCATCTTAGTCAAACTAAAAAGGACCTAAATGGCAGTGGCTTGTCTATGTTTTAAGGAGGAATTTAAAGCCTATAGGAACAAATCCAATGCATTTAACATGCTGGGAAAACCTTTCCATAAGCAGAGGTAGCAAGAAGTCAAGGTAGTTCTAAGCGAGAGCCTGAGACAACATCAATCCTTCCATTTCCAATTGTCTCTAACTGATAGGCTTTTGGAAGGGAAAGGAAATGCTGTGCCTCTGTGGCAGCTTTTAACACCTGAACTAGAAGATTTTCCCTGCCCTACCTGCGCTGCTTAAACATTTAAATGAAACAAGTACAGAACCACTTAAAATACCACTAAATACCACTTTGAATGAAATTCTAATCACTTTTTCAGTTTGTGTTTTACTGCATTGCTCATTCCCTCCTTCAACACAGAGAAGGGAAGGAAGAGAAAAGGGAAGAGAAGATGTTTCAGCAACCAGCAGAATCCATAAACATGTCTCTGGAAACAGCCAAAGATTGCAAAATGGACAGCCTCATGAAGACCCATCAGGCTGCCTGCAATCATGTATTTGGGTCTGTCCTCACCAAGTGCCGAGCGGGGCAAGTATTAAAATAGATTGAAAAAAATTACAGCAACAAAATAACAGCTGTCAAAGATTTACAGAAAATTAAAATTGTGAAATCACAAGTGGGATTAAAACCCAACATAACAGAACTACACAGTCTTCCTCTTGTAGCACGTGGGGAAGAACTCCCAACATCAGGTGCTTCATCAAAAGATACCTCAAAAAGGATACCTCTGTGTGTGGCTGTAGAGGCCCACCAAAGCTGAACAAGGGTATGGTTGAGCATTATCAATATTCCCTTCATCCCAGGCAGCTCCTTACTTCATTGTTCCTCCCAGTCAGTAAGTGGTTAAGTGGACAAAAACAAAAAATCTACTGCCGTATGTTACTTTTGATTTTCATCAATAAATAAAGCCTAAGCCATCAGATGACTGAAAAGGGAAGATGAGACATGCCTAGAGAGGGCCTGAGACTCTTCCAGCACAGAGGACACCTATGTGCTCATTCACACTGGTTGGGCTGAATTGCTCCAAAGGGAGAATTCCTCTGCCATAGAAAACCACCACCAGCTTGGGCACCCAAGAGCTCAAGTCTGTAACAACAGCATCCAACTCAGAAAGGAAGCACGTCAAAGCCTTGGTAAGCTGAGCCTTTAATACAAAAAGCTTTCCTGTCACCTCAGTCCTGTACTTACTTTTTAACTTAAGTCCTTCAGCAGTGTAAGATTCCAGGATAACAGACTTGTGTGGAACATAAGTATCTATAGATCCAAACTAAAGCACAGTGCTGTGAACTGAGGAATATGCTTGAGGCATGTTAAAAGTCTGTTTCCACTCAAACCAGGATTTAACACACATTATACAAATACAAATGAAGATTCTTATTCATTGCCTGCATTAGTCCCTTCTGTCAATAGTGTTTCAAAATGCTCCCAAGCATGATTGTAAGACAGGGTTATTTGGTTCATCTGCAAGAATAACCTAAACTTTGCTTAATGCTTCCTGAAGAATCCAATGAAAAGCCTGTTCTAGTAAGGAACCACAACCAGGATATGAATGGCAAATACTTCAGATGAGATGCAGCCCTGGACTTTGGACAGTATAACACAAGATGTAGAAATATTGATCAAGGCCTACAGCCTGACTGAGAAAACACAAGTCTCCCTTCTCCAAATATGGTTAGCACCATCAGAATGCTCTCAAACATATATTTAGGCCACAGAAAATACCTGAATATCCTTGAAGATACAATGTTGAACTAAGTACAATGTTGAACTAAGACAATCAGAGGTGGAATAAGAAATAGAGAACAAGTTATTGCTAGGCTGTGAGCGGACCTGATGGGGAGCTGCTAAATTACTACTGCTGATGAACAAAAGACAACAAGACTCTAAGGGGGCACAATTCCACCTAGCTCCTATCTGCTGCATTTCACAAGTAGACCTCAAAGCACTTTGTAAAGAAAGCATCAATATCAGGTTTTATTACATCGCAGCTTCACAGGACAAAGCACAAAAGCAGTAATTCTCTCTGGCTTCACACAGCCAACAGGTCTGAACAGTTACAGCTCTTCCAGCAAGTCCTCTAGTAGAATAAACAGTTCGTAACAGTTAAAGAACATCTTTGACCTCCGCTGAGGATAAAGGGAGCACAGCCTACGGCACTATACAAGACTTGGATTTCAAGCCAAGACTTTGCTTCTTTCACAGGAACAAGCTTACCAGATATTGTTGTCTGCACGCTCTACACAGTGAGAAACCCATGAGGAGATGAGAAAACAGCAGAGAGTCCTACAGGACAGCAGTGTCGAACCTAACCACCAGTACCACCACCAGTACCATGAAAAACTCATCCACAGATGAATCCAAGCAATGGCATAAAAGCTGGGAGAAGAAGTAATGACCTGAAAAATGAAATTTAGTCCTAGACAGAGGAAGAATATGAGTAAGATTTCTTAAGCCTCACTAGGGATCTACATCAGATTTGGTCTGATGTGGCGCATGGGTCTCCAGCAGGATCCGGCCCCCAGGACGAGACGACTTCAGCAGCCTTTTGATGAGGTGTCTGTGAACACAGGCTGCATGTGCTCCTGCTATGGCCAGCACTTGGAGGAGTCATAAGAACACCGTCTAGAACTGTGACTTCACTGCCCAGGGCAACAGAGAGGACAGTCCAGGGAAGGTGGATCTCTCAACATGGACAACTTCTGTTTTGCTGAGGCCAAGGCTTTACTGTCAAGCTCACACTTAAGATACAGCCTGCAGGCTTTGTTCTGACAGAAATCAATTGGCTTAGTCACCATTCTTCTCCTGCTGTTATTGACCTATGTCAGTAAGTAAACAACATCGGGTTTTTGATCAGACAAAGAGGGAGGGGGTGGAAGCTGCTCAAAGAACAGAAAACAATAATAAATGAACCTCTGATCACAGAGTCTGTTATAAATCAAAAGGAGAAGCAACAGAAAAGGTGGTAGGAAACCCACTGGTTATTGCACAAGCTTTTCTTCCCTCAGTGCCAAGATTCAAATCCCACTGGAAGGTTAGGAACAAAACAGTCTTCTCCACAGCTATGACAATGTGCCTAGTTGCCAAGCCAAGAGTCATCTTTGTTATTGTAGTTCAAGGGACTGCACTAACATACCTACATTATCATAGACAAGACCTGAGACTCCAATACGTCCACACCTTAGTCCACGTTCAGAGTGTTTGCTATGATTCTTGATCCAGAATATCTCAATACACAGTTCACGTATATGCTAGCCTATCCTGATGTATCTTCTCCTACTGCTTATACCCTGCTGAGTAGCCCTTCCTTCCCTACCACCCGCACTGTGGGGATGGGAAGTTGCACAGCTTACGAATGCTGCAAAGCGAGGTGAGCAGCCACACGCTCCAGATGCAATGTCCTTAGGGTAAGCACTATCTGTAAACCTCAGCAGGATCTTGTTCCATAATTAAACACATCTGATCTTGTCACAGTGAGAGCGATATCAACTTGAAACATAACAATACAACGATTAAAATTCAAATGTGGTGCAAGTCATGGTAGTTTGGTGATGATGAATGTCACTAAAGGGGTGTTTTGGAGAGATGAGGTAACTTATTTTCACCTACCTGTACAATTAAAATTTCCTTAAACAGCAACAAAAGCAAACCTGTAATTGAGTACTTGTGTATTTAATGAACTAGACCACATCATATTTTTCCCTGTAGGTTATTTCCAGATCCACTTACACAGCCCTTCATAGGCCTGCTGAAGGCATCTATCAACCTTCCTAATGCAGGAAGACTGATTTCTCTGGCCATGAAGAATAAATTTATATCTCAAAGAACTGAATAAATCCAACAGACGGAAGTTACCATTAATTTATTTGCCAGCAAGTTTTTGCTATTTTGCCTCTTGCTTCTCTGCTAAAATGAGTACTTCCATGAATCACAGAACCATCCTCTGACATACAAAGCAGTCAATTCTTATCACATCAAAAAGTCCAAAGAGCATTTTTCACCATACACAGCAATTTTCATCCATGGACTTATCTAGGCGCTATTCACTGTGAGTGTAGGATCAAAAGCCTGGTCCATGACAGAGCCCCTAGAAGGCTACTAGGAATGTCTATGCACTGCTGTTTCTTGCAGATCTGGCACAGCAACAGGAATGTTTTGGGAATATGAGGTTTTAATTGCTGTCTTCCCTATAGCCACATTTCAGTGTTTAACCTCAGAGAGTTGAGATGCCCAGCAGGCGTGTGGAAAAATTGCACATGTGCTCTCACAGATGAAGCATGATCCAGGATCACACCTGGATGTTCTTCCAGTTTGGTGGTAGCAGCTAAGGGCAGTGAACTGGCTCTGAGAGAACAGAGCTGCCTTCCTTCCAGGTAGATGGGGCCAAGCCAGGGTCATTGAAGGTGCCCAGCATGGAAGAGGAGCATTGACCTATTGGAAGAACTAAGATCTTACTGAGAGGAGAAGTTCTGCTTTTTTCTTGCTGTTCAGTTGCTCAGCAACAAGCACAGCATGGACGAGATGACTGATCACTCTCTTTCCAAAGACAGGGCAGGGAAGATTTGGGGAAGAAGTACTGACAGGTCCCTTGTTTTGGATCTAGCTTTAAAGAGAAAGGCAGCTTTTAATGCAAACACACTATGCCACTTGTCCCTTCCATATAAGTTTTTGACCTATTGACTGATTCCTGTTAGAAGTCAGAGCTGGAGATTTCAAAGGGACTGAATTACATGAGGTTCAGTAAAATGGGTGCTAGACAGAAGAGGAAAGCCTGCCTGCAACAGCACTGAGAGAAAGGCCATAATGCAAGCACAAACCTTATTAGGCATCAATGAATCTAACAAGGGGCATGTCCTGAGGACAGGAAACCTCAGAGCATACACCATGCTAGATTTCAGAGAGTCTCACTGCAAGAGAAAGTGAGAGGAAACCAGCTTTACTAGTTTGGCTGCTGGCTTTCAGCAGGGCAGTGCAGCCCCTGTATGCTTTGCGATGCAGAGTCCTGGTAGTTTTAGAAATCCCGCATACAGTTGTGGCATTTCTTTATATCAGCTGCCTGGAAGGGCTGGAGAACCCAGGGAGTGCCTGCAGCAGTGGGAAGAGCACATGGACCGCTGTACTAGTGGGAGAAGGCTGCTTAGAGCCTTAGCTGGGTACACAAACACATTAATGCCACCACTCCAGGTGGGAACCAGACCTGATTCAAATCAGCAGCCTACACCCCGGGACCCAGATGTCCACGTAGGAAACAGGATCTGACCCCATGCTTGCTCTGAGGCAACTGCCATGGCTAAGGGCCATCTACAGCAAAGGACAGAGCTCAGCCAATCCTCCTGTCCTGCCAGACCACAGCAGGCCCTGCTTCTCTCCTGGAGCTCCTTGCTCATTCTGGAAGCAGCTCCCCTCTGCTCTGCAGCTCTAAAACAGACGGCAAGCCTGACTATGTGGTTTTGAAGGCTGAGGACTGGCAGACTTTCATTAAAGCAGTCCTGAAGTTTTCAGTTACCTCAACATCTGCCCGTATAAACAGAACATTTCTCTCAAAGTCAACAGTAGTCTGTTTTTATCTTTGCTACCCTTTGATGTCACTGCCCAGAGGGCTGGAAATGCTACTTAGCAGCATCACCACAAAAGTGTAGGTAGCAGGATCTTCTGCATCAATAGCTGACGACTCAGGAATCCAATCTAATCCAGCCTTCAGTTTTGACTGTTTCTGTTACCTGGATTTTCAGCACACTGCAAAACCTGTACAGAGTGTTTCGTATCTTCTAGGAAACTGCCATGTGCTTACCTTGACAGAGTTGAGTTAATTTCAGGTTTTAGCACTGTGTATTAGCTATAAGCCACCGAGCAAACAAGGCCTGAGCAGAACCTCCCAGAAAGCAGACCAGGGAAGGTATGTTTTAGTCATTGGTATCAGGGGAAAACCAACTTGGAGCTGCTTCTGCCTCACCCACAGCACAACTTTTCCACAGTTATTTGCCAGCCAGTCAACTTCCAAACTAAACCCAGCATCCCGACTTTCAAGGTAGGCAGGGTTGCTATCAGAGCAGACTATGAGGTTTCCAAAGCATCCACACCTTCAAGAGAGACAGAAAAGGAGCCAGGCACTTCAAAACCTCTGAAAATCCATATGAGTAACCCCATCATGAAATGAACTAAACCCTTTGCAGATGCAGTGCATGGTCTCACTCTGTCAGTGTGGGGAACTCCTGCTTCCCACCCAAGGTGTTGCTGCATCACAGGGTCTCTTTCCAGGCAGGATAAGAAGGAATTTCTCTAGGAGCTACTGTTATTTCTAGATCTAGTGAATCACTCCGCACTGGTAGTAGGTTGGGGGAAAATCCACCTAAGCAATCCTTGCTGTCACAAAGTGAAATAAGTTAGTTGAACTCTCAGTAAACCAGAGATCATTCATGTTGAGTTAATCTGGCTAAGGCACAGCTCCAGCTCTCTTCCAGGCTGGTAGGAGGCAGAAGACACAACAAGTGAGATCAAAACGAGCTTGTGCTGCCAAATGCTTGCATGCAACACATGGAACAGAATGTCATCCTGCACTAATTTGTGCTAGGGTTTCTTATTCATTCCTCTCCATCGGTTTTGGATATACCCAAGCTGCAGATCTTTACATGGACATGCTAAGTATAAGCTATGGAGATGACTGACAGCTTTATTTTTGTCTTTTATTTAAAGACATGACAGAATCTCGTATTGCTGGTTTCCTCTCAGCACCCATGTTCATCACAAGAAATTCCACTCTACAGCAGGCAAGAGAGGTAGGAAGCGAATTTCCCCTGAAGAAGTTACTTCTTAGATGAACACTGCTTACATCCTCCTTTATAAACTCCTATCTGCATCACTACACACAGGTATACCAGTCATATGGAAGCATACAGAAATGATTTATAATATTCCTCTGGTTTTACTAGCCCAACAATCTTTGTAGCCAGTCAGCCCATTAGTGAAACCCAGAAAATCCCACTGCCAACAAAGCAAGTTCTCTGCATGGGCAGTGTTGCAAATTTGAACCTATAGGAATTACTTCTACAATTGATCACAAGGAATAAGCCAAATCAGTCTTGCTAGTTCGTCCTCTTGCTCCACTGCATTTTGGGAAGCTTATGGCATACAAAGATGCCCTTCTAACCCATCACAATAAAAGGAGTGCTCACCAGAGCCAAGGAAACTAAAACGAAAATGTTTTCACCTAGTAATGGATATGCTTCACCCCATGTATCACACAGATGACACAAAACTGATTTGCTTTGTCAACACAGGCCCGCATCTACTAACTAGCAAAACAGGTTACAGTATAGCAATAGCATAGCAAAAGAAAATAGTACAGCATCTACTTCTACTACCTGACAAAACGTAGCAGATTTAGTTGGGGTTTCACTTACACTTTCATCTTTCAAGCTATGTACCCCAAAGACAAACGGTGTCACAACAGTTTCACAAATGCCAGCCCTCCAAAGAAGGGTTTTGGGAACCAAAAGGAGACACTGTCCTGCCTGATCTTTATCCCAGCACATGTCACAGGTTTTGACATCAGGTCCAAAACTTGTATGTAAAACAGAACCTCAAGAGTGGGAACACTGCTGCACATACAGGTGCTGAGCTCTTAGACAAAGTCCTGTGGTTTTAGTGGAGGAAAGAAAGCCAAAAAAGATACTTTTCCATTTCAAGATGCTTCAGTGTGTGTGAGAGCTCTTGTTCTCAGGAGGTGAATGTGAAGGGCAGCCTTTTTCCCTTGGGAAAACATCAACTCCTCTGCTCTAAGAAAGAGTCTCTGCAAAACAAGAATGCAGCACTCGTTCCTGCATTCCTTCCCAGCTTTATGCATGTGATTGAAAAGGCTTTTTTTCTTTCAAGCACAGAAGTGGGCAAATTACTACCTTCAATTTCTGCCCAGATGAAAAGAACACATCCAAGAAAGCCAGAGTGAAAACTGAAACAACCACACGAGTAGAAAGACAAGTGAGAGTGCATATGGCTGTCTGAACTTCCAGGACAAACATGGATTTTTACCTACCAGTAACAGGGAAGAAATCTAATGGAAGTGGCAGCACTGGGACCCAGGGCTCTTAGGTGCAGCTCATGGCTTCACTATGAATTCACTTCAGTATTTTGGGCTGGATGCTGAAAATCCCTTTCCACCTAGTTTTTTTTCCAGTGAAAATCAGAGCAGAACAAAACCTATCAACATCTCAGGTAATCTCTAAGCTTACCAGCTGTGGTGAAGCACTGTATTTCATAGGCAAGTCTTTCACTCACCATCAGTAAAGGAGCTAGTTAATTCATTTTATTTTTCATATAATAGATCAGTAGACATGGTAAAATACTAAAATCATAGAGAAAGGCCAGAAAATAGAAAATGCATGCAATCTGGGGTACAAATTGTGGTTCTGCTGCTACTAATACAACATGGGTAGGGGTTTATGACAACCTATCTATTCAGGACTTTCATTCAGCTCTCATGAAGTTTGGAATCATCTTTAAAATTCATTAAAGTGCATTGAAGTGCCAAGGTATGAGGAAGAGATAAGGGCAGAAGCATTCAACAGTGGGCATATCAGAGCTTCTGTACATGGTGTTCATATACCTGTCCCTCAAGACACAACTTCAAGTTCATCTGTCATTCTACTGGGAATCGTAGAGTACTTAATTTCAAAACACAAGCAGTTGCCAGCGCATATTAATGAATATTAGTGCTGACAGCATCCTACCATATGGTCAAATGGGTGCAACTGGCTGATTTTCATGATTCTGAAGCACAGAGGTAGGTGGGTGTGTGCACATACTATTCAGCTGCCCAAGGGGAAAGAACAACCAACCCATTGTGTCCATCCAAGAATGAAAAAAACAACCTGCTGTGGTGAAAACAAATTGGGTTTTAGCAAAGCTGCTGGAGGCACTGTTGACGACAAATGCTGAATTCTAGCTCAAATGTGTGGGGTGGGAAGATTAAATGTGCTCTGCCATTTAATAAACTTTACACTAAGCTGGTTTCCTCTGCCTCACTCCCTTATCAAAAGAATGAGGCAACTTATCAGATATTTCCAGGCATGCTTCAGATATTATTACCAACTTAAATAACATCAGCAGCCTTTGCTGCTAGAAAAAGAAAGAAAATGTGAGACACAGGTCAGAAACCCACAGTTGGGACCAAGGACAGTCCCCAAGTTAACTCCTTTTGGTACAAAACCAAAAGCAAATTTAGACAAAACAGGTCATATTTTAGGCTTCAGACTATTTCAGCAAGTGTGGAGGCAAGAGAAGCACAATCCTCATGTATTATTAAAAGTGAGCCAAGTACAAAGAAATGCAGTTAATCACAGCAACTGCTGGCACCTTTTTGTCCCTGTGTGTCCACTCTCCATTGTGCACCAGCAGCTCAGAAATTGCTGGCATAAAAGTGAAGGAGCATCAGGGCAAGCAACGCTCCCTGCCACACTTCTACCCAACTGCGGTGATTCGGTGTTGGGCCATGCTATTGAATTTGCACGCTTTTTGACTGTCAAATCTTATGACTTTAGATACATCAGCCTTGTTGCTGATGTATCTAAAAACAGGTTAAATTTTCATGTTATCACATGGCATTTAACAAAAAAAGCTCTTTTTAAATGAGCAACTAAGCTAGACTCCACAGGGGTGGAGAAAGGTCCTGAAGCATTAACCCACAATGCAAAAACAGGATGCCGAATGATGTGCTTATGTGAAGATCTGATGCACCTTAAATGCTGCAGGCTGACGTTAGCATGAATTCACAGATTTCTACAATCTACAGATTGTGGAAATTGGATCACTATAGAGGAACAGTATCCTTGAACTGCTCATCTTCAATTAGAAACTGCTTCTTGTGTATATTCAAGAATCAAGCCTGTAACAACCCTAACTCTCACCTCCCACTAAAGAGCAAGGAGGAAAGAGAGCAAACTCGAACATGTTGCCACAGAACAACTAACCCCCTCCCTGTGCCTGGCTACCCAGATACACTGCGGTATCCTCAGCATGGCTTTTATCAGTTACCACATAATTCCTTGAATATTCAGTTAGCCGTGGAGATCTGGAGAAGCGCGTGAAGAGATTTCTTCCTTTTCAACCACCTGAAGATCTTTGAAGAGGGAGACTGTATTAATGGAAGCAACAGATCTACATGAGCCAACATACTGCCCTAGGTAAGTGAAGTTTGTGTCCAGACCAGCACAGAGCTGCATGTGCTGAAAAAAGCCTGTAAAGAGAATTAAGCACTAGTATGCATAAGGAGAGCAACTGGCAAAAAATAAACAAGATGGGGAGAAAAGAAAGAGCCAATAGACAGAATTAGGGCTTTCAAGTACATTCAGTTATGGCTTTAAAATTGAACTACTGCACATTTTTGCATAAAAGTAATAATGTTCTATTGTACTTCACTGGAGTGCCAGACTTAGCCTCTAAGCTAAGCATCAACGTCTTGTGCTCTCAATACACTCGATGTTCACCTCTTACAAAGGAGGAGGAAAATAATAAATGCATATACATGGGCACTATTGAGGATATTGCTGCTTCAGTACAAAACCTATTATATTATCAAGCACTCATTTATGCATTTTCTCTCTCAGATCTCCCTCCTGCTATTAGATTATACAGACTTACTAGGTGCATGGAGCACTCAAACTCAGGTGTTCTGGCAGCCCCATCTTGCTTGACACTGCTGGCACCAGGGAACAGCAGCTCCTTTTTAAACATACATTTTACTTGCTGTAACAGTGAAGTAAGTTCACTCTCCTGCAAGTTGGTAACTGCCTCATCCCTGGTGAACATCAGGTTTTCCAAGGATTTTTTGTTAAAGGTGAACTCAACAGGGACAGCTGTGTCTGACACAGGGGACAAGAGCTGGAGTCTCTCCTTGTCCTCTATTGCAAACTCAATCGCAATGGTACTGGCAAGATAACACAAGTGTAAAAAAAGATGTAACTTTGCTGTACTCATGGAGATCAAGAATTTTGTCACCACCTTCACTGAGAGGAGGATTAGGTCATTGTGGAGATGGAGGAAAATCAGAAGCAAAAGATTGTGATCCACTGGGCTGTAACAATCCTATCAAGTAAGATCAATGCAATAACAGCAACAAGCCAGCCACACTTAACTCCTGAGGATCAAATCACCATTACTGGCCTAACATCACTGGAGCTCACACCTGCTGCTAAAACCAGCTATGAAGCAGGTTCATTTCCTGTAAAATTTATGTCTATCAGGAACTTCTTTCCCTCTCTGCCCTGCTTAATTTCTTGCTATTCATTCATGTTCCTCTGCAAACTCAGGCCAGCATTTCCAACCTCACTGCCTAGACGCAGGCACCTACATCTGCTTGCACATCCTTGAGCAGCAAGTGCTGAGCTACTGGTAATTCCTGTTGCCAGCAGCTGGAGTTGCCATGGCTCAGCACCTCTGTAGGAACAACATAATCAGCATTTCAGTGAAGATGTGGTGATCAGAACACTTCCACGCGAAAGTCTTGCTCCTGATTTTAAACATTCCAGAAAGCAAAGGTGAATAGCACATGGCCACTGCAAAACCAGCCATGGGTGGCCAGGGATCCCCTTGGCTGAATTCCCAAATAACCCTGCACACAGGACAATTAACTTCACTGTGTTCACATTCTTGTCCTCCAAAAGCTCATTATAAGCATATTTTAGCTGTAGCACTACTCTAAACCGTGCAACAGATCCCCCCATAACTGATGCTCTTACTTTACAGAGGAAAAACGCTGCTTAACAAGTTCTCCTCTCCAACCTTAATTACCTCCAAGTATTTCATTCAGTCTTTTTCAACTTCTCCAATGTTGAACTCAAGCTACACTTAATCAGCAGCAGAAAACCTCAAGCTATAGCATGACCCCCCTAAATTTCCTCTCTGCTCTGCACAGAGTCAGAAGCCAGTTTTGCTGCTGTGCTTACAGCAGTATCCTCAAACCAAATGCATTCATAGCAACCAACCTTACTCTGTAACTGCAGCTACAGTCAACACAGTATTTGTATCTTTTGAGATGACAGGAATCTGGGGAATGTTTGTATTACAGTAGCAATACCAAGCCTGCAACATTACACATTTATATTGTCATCAGAACTGTAATACCTTATTTTCTGAAATGTCCTTGATGCACTTACCCTTAAAAAAAAGAAGGGGAATCTTCCCCTCCCTCCCCCCCAATGTTTTACAGAACAGATTTGAGAATTCAAAGCTTCCTGCATTAGCATTCTAGGATTCTTGTGCTATCTTAGACCTGTCTCTTTGCTCTGTGAGCTCCCTTTCACACCTACCAGTGAAAAAAGTTTGAGGACTGGCACTGCAACACTGCCAAAAAGCCCAGGAGCTCCAGTGAAAGCCCAGTAGGCTGAGCCATTTCAAGAATGGAGTCAGTGAAGCACAATCACTAGAAAGCAAATCAGAAGACATTGAAGTTTGATTAAAAGATAAGCAAAGAGCCCACACTAAAGGGAAGCACAGACACACTGCTGGGCTCAGCCCATGCTAACAGCCCCTATCGAAATGGTTTTTAGAATGAAGAATTACAGGATGCCAGACAAACGAGGAGAGCAGCAAGAATCAATTCAGTCAGACCAGAGAAAAATCTTTACAATTGCTTAAAACTCCAATTAATGCAAAAATCTGGTGTGGTAATATAGCATCCCTCCCCAGCCTGCGACACAGCCTACAGAGCAGAACTGAGCCCATTCACAGCATCGGCCCTACTGCCCTCCCACCTGCATGAGAACAGGGTGAAAACTGACGACCTGAACCCCATTAGAAAAAGAACCCAAAGCAAGAGCCACTTCCCAGATCTCTGTATCCAGGAAGTTGTCCACATGCTCACCTTGCATAGTTAAAGTCCCTGGCTTAAGGAATAGCACTGCCAAAGCATCAAAATCCAGGCTAGGCATTATCATGCACAGAAAAAAAACAGTCCATGCGTTTCCATGGGGATAGTGGTGATGCCATGCTTGGCAGCAGTAGGATAAGGCAGCACACATGATCAGCACACCAATTTCCTTGGAAGCAGAACAGTCACAACACCTAAAAGCCAGGACAGCCCCAAAATGACAGATGCACGTTTCCATTCAGGCTCTAATGCCAAGGCAGAGTTTTCCGCAGAGCAGGAGCCAGTGGAGAAGGTTCCTGCTATTCCGTGTCTTGGGATCAGAGAAGTGATCCTTAACTCCTCCCCGGATTTGCTTGTTATAGAAATCCCAGCAGAGGAGGCCCACCACATTGAAAGAAATGCAAGTCCCACGACTCCTCCCTCCCAATTTCAGAGTACCAGGAAGCATCATTCGACCTCACAGCTTCCATGTGGAAACAACAGGCAAGAGGCAGGGGCTGGCTGGGGACACACAGTGTAGAGTCTTGTGGCAGACACAGGCAAACACCTAGGACAGTGCAGGAAAGGGGGTACAGCAGGGGACCCAGCACAGCTTGCAGAGGACTCCTGCAGTGCCACACACAGGTTTTCTGCAGAGCCACAGGCACCAAGCTGTGGGCAGAGCCCAGGCCAAGCTGACAGCTGCAGAGCCAGCAGAGAAGCTCCCCAATTGGAACTGGGCAAAACAGAGCTTAAAAGCCCTGAACTGAGACAAAGCAACAGCGTTTCTTGCTGACCGTAATGCCTGAAAGGGCTGATGGGCAGTGCTGCAGGGCAGCAGACACCTTCCAGCAATGCAAGAACATCCTCAGAGCAGCTACTGGAACCTTCTTGACTCCACCACACCTCTGGTGTCTTTTTATCTTCAAAAATAGAGTAAGGCAAAGCACTGCAGCAAAATTAATAAAAATACAGAATCACAGAATAGTCAGGGTTGGAAAGGACCTCAAGATCATCCAGTTCCAAGGTCCCTGCCATGGGCAGGGACACCTCCCACTAATCCATATCACCCAAGGCTATGTCCAACCCGGCCTTGAACACCGCCAGGGATGGAGCATTCACAACTTCCCTGGGCAAC
>JANRGW010014975.1:0-37093 GCA_024733675.1 Psilopsiagon aymara | reverse complement strand
AATGTACTAAGCAGTAACTAAAACATTGGTGTTATCAACACTGCTCACAAGCCGAAAGTCAAAAGAAAAAAAAAAAAAGCACAGCTCCACACCAGCTACCAAGAAGGAGAAAAACGACTGCCACTGCCGAACCCAGGACATGTACCTGTATATGTGGAGTGATAGAGGGGAGATATATGGTTTAGAGTCTACTTGGTTTAATTCCTGACATCTGTAATGGGTTGACCTCACACCATTCTCCTCCATCAGTCACACTATCTTTCAATCCTGTGGCCTTCCGTTCATCCTGTAGTCTTTTACCAGTTTGCTACTAGAAGACAGTAAAATGTGTTTGTTAAACGCAGTATTGTTTATCTAAAATCCTGACTGGAATATCAAGAACATTGAAAAAAACATAATCTCACAAAAGCATTGGCATCTGTTGAATTTTTAATCTGAAACTATTTGGAAACTATTAGGACTAAACTGTACCTAATTCAAAAAATCCATGGCTAAATTATTACTTGCCTTTGGTTTTAATACATTTCAAGTTCGTATTTTGTAATTAAATTAACAGAATTCTTTGTGCCAGAGGAACTTGCGAAATTTAATTTAATGAGAGATTTAGTCTTAAAAGAATCAGTGTTTGACTAATTTCTGTAATACCTTCAGTTCTACCTGAAGAAGATATGAGGAAGATTCTATTATTCTATCTTTTGTATTTGAGGTAGAAATAGGCATAGACTCGTCGAAACATAAAATCAGCTAGATTGGAAAAGACCTTTAGCATCAAGTCCACTGATTACCTGCGGACTGCCAAGAACACCACTAAGTCATAACATCACTGAGGGCTTCACTTAATCAATCCGTTTTTAAGAAACTGCAAGAACTAGGGTTTATGGATATAACCTTAAATAACTTTGTAAGTCTTCTGCTTCATTTACACCTACTATGCTGATTTTCTTGGGGATACAGTTTTACTCCTAAGAAGAATCTATACCTGATGCTTTGTCAGATTTAAATGTGTTCACTTTCCTAAGAAGTCAATTTTGTTTCCCCCTAGAAAAATGTTTTTGTTAAGTTAAGAGTATTTTATTTTTAATCAAGGTATAAAAGCAAGTACTTGAGAGCTAATGTATAAAGTGAAATCCGTTTTTTTTTTTTTTTCTTCTTTATTATATGTATTTTTAGTATTAGGAAATACAGTCATGACCAGAGAATTTGTCAGCTACTTTTCTTATGTATCTTATTTTTCAATTCATACATTATGTAAGCATTTCCAGCCAACACAAGATCACATTGTTTCAGTTTTTAAAGGATACCATATGGCACCCCCTTCACATACAAAAAGCAGAAGACCAACTAGGGCTTTGCAAAATGAATATTATTTATAATAGACAAGCCTTGAAAGACTGTTGCCATCTTTATCATCCTCTAGGAAGACCAGCTATGCGACACATTCATCCTGATAAACTATACAAAAAGAAATTTAAATAACTTGAAAAAATGTAAATATCTTTAAACTGCTGGCTGTAGAAAAAAATCAAGTTAAGGAAACATGTTTCAACATTTTATATATTGTGTTTAGAAAATATCTTCTGTAATCCTGAAATTCTCTTGATATTAAAAGCAAGTGAAAGTTATCATTAAAGAAATCAAAACATCAGACTATGATTAATATGCCGCATATCTAGCTGTATTGAGGTTAATTCTGTGCTAGCAATAAATACTAACACTTTCACTTTCCATTGCCCTGTGGAAAAAATTCTGCGTTCCAAAATTAATGTTTCATTATTGGCTGAAAATGAAAACTTGTCAAATGCGAGGATTTCATTAAATATTTAACATTTCTAATCAAGTGATTTGTGTAAATGACAATAAATGATACTCTGTTTTCACAACCTCTTCCGTTTCCTATATTCTGAAGTCCAAAACTCTTGAAGAGTTTTTGTCAGCCGTGGTCAAATCATTCCTGTTATCCATTAATTCCTTTTGTATAAAAGAAAGTAGTGGAAAGGAAGGCGTAAGAGTCCCTTTTTGTATATCAAGCGTAGTATTTTTTGCAGTTATTGGTGCTTTGTTCCACCTAAGATAATTCCTTGTACAAAAGAGTGCTTAAAATTACACAAACAAAATCCAACTGCCTCAGAGATGAATCGAAACAAACACACCAGTAACTCCTGAAAAAAAACTAGGTGTGATTATAATAGGGCAGCTAGGGTCTGACTGATCTTTACAGCAATTATGACAAATGCAGAAAACGGGAATGTTGTTCTTGCACCACTCCAAAGGCCAACCTACAGATCTCTTAACTGATCTGGATGTGCAGTCTCTTACGGTTGATGCTGTATAGCAGTTTAGGATCATTCATGTAGGTCATTCAGCAGAAGCTTGCTATTCTGTACTACCAATGAGGCACATTTAAGTGTGGCAGTGAAATCAACCTACTATCATACCTGTCCAACTTCTAAAATATATACTAGACTATATACCAGAATGTTAGCCAATTCCTTCATTTCTAAGTAAAACAACTTGTACTGCACTTTTGTAGTATTGGGTGTCTCCAAAACAAAAGTGAAGAGAGTCTTATGTCAGCAATGATCAAGAAAAAGAGGCTGCTCTTCAGTTCCACTATTCTGAATAAGCATGCTGTAATGCAAAGAACCAAGTATTTAAGGATGCATGATATTAGAAAAGCCAGAAGTTTCCCAAGGGCGTAAATGTGCCGGTTAAAAATGAATTCATCTGAGGCACATAAAGGTACAGGAGGAGGTCCCTTTCTTAATAAGGGATATAGTAGGAGATCTATCCATACAGTTAGAAAGGCTGCTGAAGAGACAAACACTGTTAATAATATGTTCGTAACAAAGGAATAATAGCAGCACAAGGGGATTATCGTGTCTTATTGAAGAAGCACAAAGCCAAATGTCATTCTGATCCTACACCACCATGACTTCAGAGATGGTTTGTGAAAAGATTTGCAAAGAAAGGAGAGAGACAGATACTGGAAAACTGAGTTAGGGGAGGAATCATTTGATCTGAGATGTGTAGTTTTTGTCGTCTCCTTTTGGAATGATGTCAGTGTCAAAACAGCTCACAGAAGGAAAATAATTTGAGATTTTACAGAGACCAGTTGTCCTGGGTTCAGCAGTAGCAGTCATTTTTCTCCTTCTCAGTAGGAATTCT
Organism: Psilopsiagon aymara; assembly: GCA_024733675.1. Taxonomy (NCBI): domain Eukaryota; kingdom Metazoa; phylum Chordata; class Aves; order Psittaciformes; family Psittacidae; genus Psilopsiagon; species Psilopsiagon aymara. The sequence continues at coordinate 33,928 of JANRGW010014975.1, read as the reverse complement.
AAGTTATTATAATTTATTATAACAGCTGTCATAAAAATGCTGTTTAGAGCCCATATACAAAATATCAAATCCTATTTATTAAGTAGCTAAGGGAGTCAAATACTTAGACCATACATTGGAATCACAAGGCATCAATCCAACAACAACAAAGTTGAAGACATTTCCAAATGAAACATCCATCTGTATAAAAGAGCGTCACAGAGGAAGCTTGTGTGGACATTTAAATCATCCAAGTGGATCAGACAATGTTGTGTAATCAAGAAGGACAGTCAATTTGCCAAATGAAGAAATGCTTTGGGATTAGTCATGAAAATATAGCATTACATTTTCAGTCTATTTGGATATACCAATGTTGTGGTTTAAGCCCAATTGTAACTCAGAAAAACCATGCAACAGCTCGCCAACTCCCCCCCGCCCTGTTCCTCCCCCCAGCTCCTGGAGGGATGGGGAGGAGAATCCAAAGAATATGACTCCCACAGTTTGGGATAAGAACAGTCCAGTAACTAAGGTATAACACAAACCACTGCTGCTACCACCAATGATAACAATGATAAGGGAAATAACAAGGGAAGAAAATACAAACCGCTCACCACCCGCCAACCGATACCCAGCCCATCTGAGCAGTGATCTCACCCTTCAGGATAACTAGCCCCAGTTTATATAGTGGGCATGACCTGCTGCGATATGGAAAACTTCTTTCACTAGTTTGGATCAGGTGTCCTCTCTCTGCTTCCCCCCAGTTACCCCTCCTCCCTGGCAGAACATGAGACGCAGAAAGTCCTTTGTCAGACTAAACATTACTGAGCAGCAACTAAAAACATCAGTGTTATCAGCACTGTTCCCAGCCTGAAAGTCAAAACCACAGCACTGCACCAGCTGTTAAGGAGAAAAATGACTGCTACTGCTGAACCCAGGACAACCAACAATAATTGCTATAAAATTTCTTTACCTATCATAATTTGATGATATAGGAATAAATTATGGATTTCATATTTCTTTTAAATGCTGTTTGAATCACTCAGTCTTTGAACTGACTGCATCAGAGACTCTGTGTGTAAACTAGAATATGATTAAGGTCCTGGTGTCATGATACATACTCACAAGAAATACCACTGCTTATGGGCAGTGGTATTGCATGAGCAATGCCTTCTCATGCCAGTTTTGGAATAATTGGTAAAGTTCTTGTAAAGCAGTTCTTTCATGATAGCCCTGGAGATGCTTGTAGCTGTATTTTCAGTTAATCAAATCTTTTAGAAACAAAGAGAAACTGATGATTTTTTGACATATTTTTGATTATATTTGACATAGTTTTCTCAGCAGGTTTGGCAGCTTTATAACTGTCATACACATTGCCACATGTAAGAGCAGAATAGCACCACCTTTCCTGCATGTTCTCTCCCATGCTACTCAGAATCATACAAAATCTAAATAGTATCCTCTTTAAATCTGTCCTTTGGCAAAATACTGGCAGTTCATCAGTACCGGCCTGATGGTTGGACTGTATGGACCAGCCACTTCCTCTATTCTACCACTTTCTCTCCATCCATTACTTCATTGTCTGATATTTAAACAGTAAGGTTCTGGGGGCATGGATTGTCTCTTTGGCCTGTGCTCCTGAGCATGTAGCACTTCGGAGTCCTGGTCAATGATCAGGAGTCTAAATGTTCCCAATGTAAGCTGTCACTCTCCGTATGGAGTGGCACTTGAAGGAATGGAATGCAAGTCTTGCCACAGTCTTTTGCAAAGGGCATGTGCACTTTCATCTTTATCCAACCAGTTCCAGCCCCTTCTGTATCAGGAATCATAGTTCTTACCCTATTACTTCTTGTCTTTAAATCTTTTTAATCCCTACTGTACTAGATTTCTAGTCTCTACCTACTCTTCTTTCCTACCTGCCTAAGTTAGTTTGAATTGCTTCCATGATGCTTAAAGTCCAGCAGGCATGTGACTGAGAGCCACAAAACGGAGGAGGTAACCACTTTGCAAGGGCAGTTCCTGTAGTTCACTCTAGCAGAGAATAAATCCTATGGAAAACATGCATTTGCTTCTGGGCTGGGACAGGGCAGAGATGGTGCCTAGTGATATGGTTGTCATTAGGAAATGCATGAGCTTGTGCCATTAACATGGATCTCTCAATAGTCTTAATTCACTCAGCTCTATTAAGTCACTGGGGATTTGATGATGTTGATAGCCTTTGCGGCTGGACTAAAAATGGAAGTTTCTTGCAAAGGAATATTCAGGTTGCTATTCTGCCAAAAATAGATGCAAAAGGCATATTCAGGATGCTATACTGCCAAAGTATCTTTGTCTACAAGAACACCCAAACAAATTTCTAAAACTCCTGCAATACCTTTCGTAAGTTTTTACTATGGTTTTAAAATGCATGAATTTGTCCTACAATGATCCAAAAATTTAAAAGGTTTTGGCCAACAGTTTCTGAAAGATTAAACAAATCAAGTTTGAGTTAGAGGCAACTTGAAAACAAGAGAACAAATTCCATTAGTGCAATAAAATTAGTTGTGAAAAAACAGTATTACTGCTTCAGAGTTCTCCCCAAATATCTTCCCAGTATTACCAAAGATTGAGGAACTGTAGGGAATAAATTGGAATTGTATTTATTCTTAACTCTATATTACCATACATCACTCTTTATGTCTTTTGCATTTGCATGTAGCTTGAACAGGACATCTAAAACTTATTTATGTAGGAATTTGAAAAATAATCACTAGCAATTTTTTAAGGAGGTGTAAAATAATTTTTAAATCACAGTCATATAAAATCTATGAATTTCTCTTAATCTTTGATCAAGTTATTTAAAAAAAAATCAATTTTGTTTCAAAAAGATTTACCAGTTATCTTGAATGTATATTATAACATTAAAATAAATGCAACATATGACCCTAGATCTATTTTTCTATTATTTCCTGCTACAGCTGGCAAAGGTAATCTTTTAATTGTTTTTCTGTTGCTAAAATATATTTATTTGGTAACAGACCTTCTGTTACTGTTTGACAATGTTATTTGTACTGTTTGATTCTCTTAAAAAGGTGGTCATTAGTCATAGATCTTTCTGTAGAATGAAATCTAGCAACTATTTATGCTTTTAAATAAATATTTTTGTTTATTATGTACTAGCAGATTCTGCTTTCACAAGCTGAATTGTATTCAGTAGGTCACCTTACACATCCTGGTCATCTTGATTACATTATTAAAACGCTGAATCTGTTTCATTTGCATCCAGTCTCCTGATTTCAAAATACTTTTCAGTCCTTACACAGATTTTTTTTAGAAAAGGGGAATCTTTTATAGTTTTGTGGTTAACCAGAGAAAAAAAACAAGGCAGTTAATTTAAGAAAGATTCAGCTGTGTATAATTTGTACATGAGACCAGTGACAGAAAGAAATATTAGTCCTTTTTCTTTTCTGAACCTTTCTGATTGTAAATAATGGTTAGACAAATCAGATATTTGTATAAGAGGGAAAACTTACAAGAAACGTAGAACCCAGCCACACATTAAACATATGTGGTTTGGGAAACTTTTGTCTGTGTGTGGATCATTTTGAAGGCTATAGGTAACTTCACATTGTAGTTTAGTATGTTCAGTAATGTAGTTGTGTTTGTATCAGTTGTCTATCCTCAAATTCATGTGTTTAAATGCATTTAAACTGCACTAGTTAAGACAGCATTTCATGCACCCATGTTGAAAATATGAGCTGATTGTCATTAATGATAGGGTAGTCTAATGCTTATGGAAATATTGTTCATCTGTGTAATCACATATGCTCCTGATCCTTAAACCATTAAAAATATGTGCTGTTGTTTCGCTGTGACGATGGTCTCATACCTTACACCATCGATGTGTTGTCATACTGTTTATTTGCTACATCCACCTTGGTGAAATCTGTCACATGGATGTGACTCTTGCTTTGACAATGCAGAGCCAACTGATATGAATTAGTTTCTGCATCTTTCCAGGATGTGATGCTGCAGATCCTTCAGCTTGAATTAAATAATTCTCCCATCTGCAAATACAGCTGAAAGTTGGACTTGACATGGATCAATATGATCTGGGGCTAAATTTCTAAATGTGACTGATTATGTTAGCATCATGCCCACAGATCAATATTGAGTTTTATTATGATCCTGACTCTATAATTGGGTTTAATCAATAAACTTTTGTCTCCTTTTCTTTAGAAATTTTAGGTTTGTACTATGCAGGTTTTCAAAATTGCATTTAGGATACACTTGGATCCATACTTTTCTAGTAATGAATGTAAAAAGACATAGGTTTGAATTTAAAGGAACAAAGAGCTAAGACCCTATTGAAAGGGGAAGTCAATTTTTAAGTTGATAGGACTGTTCACCCCAATACAGTCTATAGAATCCAAGGCAGCTAATGTGCTAATACGTAACTAGTCCTTTTGGGCACTGTAAGGCTTTTTCTGTCCATACTTGCTAGATAATTCACATTGAGGACTTTGACAAAACATAGCATTAATGAAAGCAATCGCTAGAGATTCTCTTTTGATAAACCCGCGGGGTTTAAAGGCGTTGAAAGATGCAATCTGTGAAGAACAATAAATTTGGGCCTTTGATTGAAGTGCCATTTGGGATGGTATGTTTTCTCGATGTATTTACACAAAAATGCTGCTCCCTTTTTCACTACTCTTTGCTGGAAGGTTGAAGGAGCTTTTTGCCATTACTACATTAAGGTTCGTCTCATTAAAAGCTGAGTACAAAAAGAAGGCTGGAAATGACCTAGCTCAAGCCAGTGTGTTCATTTCTGCTCCAGTTTGCCATTTGAGAAGTAGGCTTCAAGCCATGATGAATATTTCTATGCATCGCACTTTGATCTGCAGTAAAGATGCTCTTTCTTATCTGAAGAAATGAATGCATAAACCTTTTCTGGTTTGGTTTGGTGCTTTGTTGGGTTTTGAGTTTGTTTTTTTTTTTTTGCAGTGGAGGAAGAGATATTTATTTCCTTATTTTGCTGAAATTAAAAAACCATGAAAACAAAGAGATTACAGAACACTTTTTTTTTGTTTGTTTGTACTCATAATATTGTTTTGTAATTTGTAACATTTGAAGATCTTGGTTTAAGATTTTTTTTTTAATGTACTGTGTTGTATTTTCCAGAAGCCTTTCCAACTATGGTTTAATCTGTCAGTGGGTAGCAATCATTTTTTTTCAGTGTTATGCCCCATAGATCAGTATGATAGAAAAATAGCTCAGTAATATTATTTTCAGATTAAAAACTAGGATTCTTTAATAAGTCACCTGCATCTACTTACATGACTTACATTCTTTGAGATACTTTCAGGAAAGTTTGTATATTGATACATATACCGTATGTACACTTGAGCTTGTAAATCTGCACACACATTCGAATGTATTGTTCTACACATTTTTCTTTCATATAAACAGATGCAGACCGTGGCCAGAAACATGGCATGGATGAGTTTATTTCTGCTAATCCCTGCAAATTTGACCATGCTTCCCTCTTTAGACTGCTTCAGAGGCAGACCTTGGATCACAGATTGAATGACTCCTATTCTTGTTTGGTGAGTACTGCCTGGAAGACAGATATAAAGTGAGAAATAATTGTTACAAAGTGGGTCTTTCTTACTAGTTCACTCAATAGCTGCAGTTGTACCTGGGATAAAGGGTCCAATCGATTGGTTTCAAATTTGAAAATTATGCACTTATGCTGCTGTGCCACTCAATAGAAAACAGAAACCCAAACTGATTTTATCAGCTGAAATTTATCACGTCCTATATAGAGGTTTGAATAAAAACAGGTTTTGATACTGGTAAGAGCTCCTGTGGTAGGATTTACTGACACCTGTATGGGCATTTTAAGGTACAAATGTAGTTGCCCCATGTCAGGCATTTTCACCTGTCTTGTCATTCTTCATTCCAGTGTGGTATGAAGAAGGAAAAGCACCAAAAGAAGGGAAGCAGAACCACAGGCAGTATAGGTATATGGGCATATATGTATTATCTGAATTGCAAGTAACAAATGGGAGTAAAATTACTTAAGAAGAAAAAGAAAAAGTGGAATTATCTCTCTATCAAAATAACTGGTTTTCTCATTCAAAGACAGCTATAAAAGCTAAGATACTGGCATAACATGCTTCTTTATTTGTAGCTGCAGTTCAGTTTCCCTTTTCTACATAACATTTTGTAGTCTGTGCTTTGTGGTCTGGGAGTTGAGGGTGGGCTGCTTCAAGTTTTGTTTTCAGCAGGGAAAAGGAGCAACAATCTTGTGGAACTGTGTGGGATTATACACACTTGTTAATCAGGTTTTTGTGGGTCAGACCTCACAACTTCCTGGGGCTTTATTTTTCAGCTGTTGTCATGTCTGAAGAGTGATCTCTCACTTAGGACCTAAAATGCCTCACAGCGCATAATTTTTTCCACTTTACTATCCAACAGCAACAAAAAACAAAGGATAACTTTTTTTCACTAGTATTTTCCATTGATCTGACTAGTCATGTAACACAAAGACAATGATGGGAGGTTTAGGTTTGTTTGCAAGTATAAAAAAGGTGAGGAAAAATGATTATTTGATGACAGTTGCTTCCTTTTTAAAATACTACCAGAGATGTATAGAAAAGTTAAAGGACTCATTTTCTGTCTCTGGCTTGCACACTGAATCAAAGAAGGGGCCTGAAGGTACATCTGTACAAAGTAATTGGCACTCAAAGAGAAAATGGTTAGCTTTCTAACAGTGCATTGGGGTCAAAATCTTTTTTTATAATAATAATATAGTAAGACACTTAATATAACCTTGAAATCAGGAACTTTTAGAAGAGGTTAGGTGAAATACACAGTGCTATAGCAACCATAAAGCAGGCACATTTCTTATTGTTCTTTTTAAAATTCAGCTTTTAATAAGCAGAATGGGTGATCATTTTTTGTTAAATTGCATATTTAAGTAGTTTTTTTTAATTTAAAAACTTGGAAATGTCAAGGTAGCGATGAAATACATGAATAAATAACTGGTTTTTTTTCCCTGAACAACTCATTTCCTATAATTTTTAGAAACAGTTCATCCCTTTATTTGAATAAATATAGAGTGATCACACATAGAACTTGTAAAAAGAAAAGCAGAAATGTCTAAGAATTAATACTAAAAAATACAGTTCTATATTAAAACACTATCTGACCTAAACTTCTACAGTGTTACATTCTTCTCAGTATTGTGGAGCTTCCTTTTTTGTTAGGTTGATTTGGGGTTTTTTTGTTTATTTTTGCAAGTATACAATAAAAAATATGCAGTAATCTAATACTCTGTGGCATACAGTTATTATGTGCTTGTGAAACTTATGCATGGTACGGTGTTGAACAAGGGCAAGGAAGGCTCATATTTATATGAAAATAGCTACACTAAAATAGAACCCTAACAGTGACTAGAGTAATGAGTTCTTTAAAAATTTGTATTCTTGTCACAGTTTTCTTCTATGAGAATATGCAGAAATTTTAATAATTCTTTCCTTTTGTACTGCTAGACATTGACATGCAGCATTTTGTCATGTTTTCCATAAAAATGTAGAGACATAAGTGACAGTGATGATTTATTAGAAGTATATAAATCAAAATAACCACTGTTTATTGTATCTAGGGCTAGGATACATGTTGTTGCAGGAATTCAGTTAAAATACCTTCTCTTTCTTCTTTCAATAGAACATTTTGTAGCAAATACTGTCTAAACTGCATGAGTCATTGCAACATGACCAGATATTAGTTTAAAACACTGAGGACTGTTCTGGGTGCTGTAATATAGCCAAGTGTTCTCTAGAAACAGCTAAAGCTCTTTAGAGGCAGTAAGAACACTGACTTAAAAGATATCAGGTTTAAATAAACAAATTTTTGAAATAACTTTAATGTGTTTTTGTCTGCAAATAAAAGTTGAGAGTTGGGGGACAATACAAAATTTAAATTTCTCATGCAGATCTTTTAGTAAAATCAAAACACAGATTTTTTGAAACTGATGTGGATGTATTTTTAAGGATTGTTGAATAGTATTTTTTCTCATATTTTGTATAAATTTTAAACATCTGAGCTTCCAGAAATATCCACAAACAGTAGGGAAATATTGGTCTTCAGCTCCTAAACTGATGTTATAAATTCATGACTTGCAAAATCAGTTTGCTTATCCAAGTTATTTGTATATTTGAGTTCAAGTGTTCCTCAGTCTCTCTTAACCATTTTGCGGGGATAATGGGAGGGAAATCTCTCCACATTTAAGAAAAAGCTTAGTTAGAACAGCTATGCAGTAGCTGTGGTTTCCCAAAGCTGATGTTTTTCTCTGTGCTGCTGTTTGGAAGCTCACTGTGCTGGTTTTTTTTTTTATACTGGGAGGAGAAGCAATCAAGGCTCTTCTGTTTTACATTTCTACATCAAAAATCAATTACTGGTTTTTTGCATTATGGATTCATTCAAGAGCTAGTTTCTTAGTGGAAAGGAGTATGTACTTTGTTCATGTCTGTGACATTATGCCATTCTGGTCTCATCTGACTTTGCCCAAGCAAGCCCTCGGTATACCCCTGAATATATAATTATTATTCATGGTCAAATCATACTCATGTTACTCAGATGGTTTTTAGCAAATTAATTAGCTTTCTGCCTGTTTACTAGTAGAAATTCTTTAAAGTGTATGCATGTTGCATAAGAAACAGGGTAAATGGTCAAATTGTGGTTCTCTCACATTAAATTGGGATAAGTGACCAACCAGGAACTATGTTTTAATGTCCATGATAATGTTCCTCAGCATTACACAAATGTTATCTTGTACCTACAATCAATTACTTTAAAAAAAAATATTTTATAGTGTTAGCTTATTTTGTGTCAGGTTTTGAATCTGTAGCAGACTTGGGATGTATCAGTGTGGTTTTGTAAATTTGTTTTCCATAATAGCGGTAACTCGTCATTGCAAAGCTTCCTGACATTTATTCCTTTCAGCAAGAGGGCTATTATTGGATCTAGCTTCCAGTGACATCAGCATTAGTCAGATATAAATCATTCTATAATAAAAAGTTTGTGTAATAAATATGAAAATATATGCTTCTGTTCTTTGCTTGATTTAAAAGCTGTAAGTGGGAAAATCTCAAAATGTTGAGGGACTTTTTGCCTTTCTCTTTCAGGGTTGGTTTAGCCCAGGTCAAGTCTTCGTGTTAGATGAATACTGTGCTCGCTACGGAGTGAGAGGCTGTCACCGCCATCTTTGCTATCTCAGTGAATTGATTGAACATTCAGAAAATGGTTCTGTCATTGATCCAACCTTGCTCCACTACAGTTTTGCTTTTTGTGCTTCTCATGTTCATGGTAACAGGTAATTTAATGGTATATTTTTAAATTCGTAGCTTTAGGAGCAAGCAAAAGTATTTATAGACTCTTGCATTCACCAGGTAGGGAAGTTGCATACAACAGAAATCAGTACATGAAAGTTTCTTCAGGGGTATTGGAGGTTTTATAGAGATTACTATTAAAAAACAGAAAAAAAATCTCCTTTCAGTTTGTACTGTCTTAATGCAGTGCATTTTCTCGGGCATTGTATAGACAGGCTAATTAATCTTAGTAAGTAATATAAATAATTAAGTAAATAAGTAATTAAGATTAATCTTAATTTAGTTTTAAGACTAAAGGATGTCATCCTGTTATAATTGCTCATCACCTTCTGATTGATGCCCATCCCATCCCAAAACAAGTCCCCCCAGTTTACGTACTGGGCATGATGTGCTGTGGTATGGAATACCCCTTTGGTTAGTTTGGCTCAGCTGTCCTGGCTGTGCTCCCTCCCTGCTTTCTTGTTCTCCTTCTCACTGGCAGCACATAAGACTGACAAGTCCTTGATCAGGGTAAGCACTGCTCAGCAACAACTAAAATATTGGTACTTTATCTAGTCAGGTCTTTAGCCAGTTTGAACCTGTCTTATTTCAGTGTAGTTGTATTTGTTGTCTCTTGTCATCCCCTCAGTAGCAGCTGGGGACTGTCATTCAGACCCTAGACACCCCCTATTCTCCAAGCTGAACAAGCCCAGCTCCCTCAGCCTCTTCTCAAACAAGTGCTCTGGCCTCTGACTATCATGGTGGCCATCCACTGAACTTGCTTCAGTTTAGGGCAGGCAATCTGTCAAATTAAGGACAACATACATTTATAAGCTGCTGTACACACTTAACCTGTAGAAGAAATATGTTTTAAAAACTCAAAAATAACAGGAGAAAATGCAACAGATCTCCTCAAGTGATCCAATCCTGCCTCTAGGGGAAAATCTACTCATAATCCCAAAAAGTAATTACTGTGATACTGTCAGTAAATCCCCAAAACTGAATCCTGGTAGGAATCAAGGGAGAGAGAGGTTTTCTTCCCAACATGTATGCCTAGGTTGCTTTGCAGCCAGTCACAGAGGCTGTTTTACTTGTCCTTAGGCCAGCCAAGAAGGGACAATCCTTAAAAAGGTTATAGTTTCCTTCACAGGCTCTGACAAAGCCTCATCTATGAGAACCCCAGCTGGGTATTTGTGACCTGAGTGATTTGCGGGAGATTAACATTATGTAATTTTTTATAATAATTTCCAAAATTAAAATGATTTTGAATGTACCTGAAATATTTTCAAGAATCTCAACATTCATACTGGTAAGTTAGGAGATTTTCTGACATTTACATGGTAACCTGTTCTCCATAAAAGCATGCTGCTTTTGTCAATTTCTGAAGAACCTGACACATTCAGATTTTCTATTGAGTCTAAGTCTTTGTTGTTTCTAGCCTTTTTATTACTGGCTTCAACCTAACAAGACAAATATACAGTGATAATTGCTCTAACTTATTTCAAGAATTCAAAAGAAAGGTAGATACATTTCTTTTTATTTCATAATTTAAGTGAAGGACAACAGTGCGTGCAGTGCATGAAAATATCTCAGGGAGCACATAATTTACACAGTTGTAAGCACTCTGTATTCTGTCTGTTTCTTCTGTACAGATATTCTCTGAATAGCATTATGAGTGTTTTTGGAATAAAAGAAGTGTTGAACAGAGAGGGTCTGACTAGAACTGATATATTGTAAAAGGAAAAAAAAGAAACATGAAGAAAGAAGAAAAGTAAGTCAAGGACAGAAGCAGACACACTCACTGAGAATGACAGACACACATACGCACATAATATATCCACTCATTCATCTGCTGCAGCACTAAGAAATAGTAAAGAGGAAAAAGGAATTTCACAGACAATGCATGACAGGCCAAAGTTCTAGGCTGATCCCTAGCATTATACATCTTAGTTTTATAAGTCATGCTGAGAGTTAGAAAGACCACAGAACAAAGAGCTTTGTACTCTGGGCATGAAGTATTTAATTTATATTTCACCTTTGCTTCGCAGAGGGATCTTAGACCTTACACTAGCCTGAGAAAGATCATCAAAAATGATCTTGAAGTCGGGTGATGGAGAAACATGTGGAAATGCAGCTTTATCCATAGTTCAAATTTTCAGTTTCTTTTAGCATGAATTTTAGGGTAGCAGGCAATCTAGTGACACCTGTCAAATGATCAGATAAAGGTGTCACTGACCTTCATTTGTGGAAGTCTGGTGAGGAGTAACTCAGGCACAAATCAGAGCAAATCTAAAAAATATACCAGGGCCATATCAGGACATATGCTGAGCCACACCAATGAGTATATCTGATTTGCTAAACAAAACTGGTGAGGAAGCAGTCTCATAAATGGACCCCAAATGTCCCTTAGTTATGGGCACTCTTTTAAGATCCCAGTCATGGTTGTGGGACTGTGTGTACTGAATACTGCACCCACTGAACACTATGAAGAAAGACTGAATCAGTTTTGTCTCTTTCCACCCTTCTTATGTCTCCAGAACTCTTCCGGCAGATTTTTAACCTTCAGGTATCCCCTATGCTCTTTTGCTGCACCACAGGATTGCAGATAGGAGCTCTGTTACATGCTGCAGGCTGTAATGCCCTTGCAGGCTATAACACATAGAGGTAAATTGTTGTCCTAAAGCTTCAGGGATATTATGGAGCACAGAGGAGACCTGAACTGTGCAGACCTTGTTACCTGGTCTCAGGACCAGAGAACATTTCCCTTTCCTGAGATGAAGATACAGGTAACAAGTTCTGACAGTTATCAAGCATACTGGTACTTAGTGTGCGTCTTGCACTAATGTTGTTGGTTTGGGAACAGTAATATTTATGCAGGGGTGAACACAGTGTGCTGAGTCCTACACTGAGGAATTCAGGCTTCAATCATGCATTTCCTTTCCTGCGGGGAAGAGCATTACAACTGGTCTAAAAAACTGCTTATGCTGAAAAGGTATTTCTACTTTTGTGGATGACATTCTCAAGACATTCTCTTCCAAAATAGCTAGAAAAGCAAAATATTTTAATAAAAGAATAACCTTTCTGTTTAAACAAAAACACATCCTTATTTTTGAATCAACTGGTTACTTTTTCTCCAGTAAATAAAATCAGCTTTCATTGGCTGTGCTTCTGGTGCTATGTAACTTTACAGTACCATCTCTTTTGGTTCCTGTTCACAATGTTTTTCTTCAGAAATATTCCACAATATGTTCCCCATTAAGGTCATTAGTTACAAATGAACTTCTTGCACTGCAATTATGCCTACACTTGTGTATCTCTGGTGAAAGTGAAATGGGTAGAACAAGGAACTGTAGGATATTCCTGAATGCTGACATTTCAGTCTAAACAGTCCAGGTGGGAGCTATTGTTTTCTTCCCCATCACGTTCACTTTTGTCTACTTTTCATGCTGTGACTTCTATTCAGTCCCTCTTGTCTGAAATGGATGCTGGTGGGTATCACATGAAGTGCAAAGTGACTTCTTTCCACCTGCTGAGTACAGCCTGAATTGAAAAAAAATCAGAATTCAAGCATATTCCCTGGTTATACCTTTTTCTATTCAGAAAGAAAGCTGATTTATTGGAAGTTCCTATATGAGAAATGAAGACGCAAGTACAGAAACCAGTTTATAGCCAAAGATAGTTTCTTTCTGCCTTCATTTTGAAATCTTCAGCTCGTGTGTTTACACGGAACAGTAGTCATATTGAGTCAGGGTTCTTCTAAGCCAGTATATCATCTGCCTCCAGCATTGACCTGCTTGGAGCAAGAAAAGGGCAAGCATATGCAATATTTCCTCTTACTGGGCTTTCAGTCTATAACTCTGCAGCTCAGAATATGCCTGTTTGTTAAGCTGGAGTGAGCGTCTGTTTCAGGTACTTATCCATTGCACCCCTGAACCTGTGTAAGCACTTTGCACCCTCAACACCTTTGGCAGCAAGTTCTTGCTTGAAGAACTCTTGCTTTGAACTTGACTCCTGCACATCTCATTTCTGTTGCTACTGGGAGAGAAGAAGGAGAGACAGAAAAAAGAAAAGATTAAAAAAAATCCTTCTCTGTTGTCTCTTCACTATTTAAGATTCAAGAAGTATGAGTGAACCATGTGTTGATTACACTGGGTGGATGTTTTCTGCTAATTCCTTACCCTTTTCTAGTAATCCCTAATGTTAATTTGCTTCTTTGAATGCTACTGAACAGGGACATTTGCATTGAATTATCCATCATAACACCATGTTCTCTGTCCTGAATAGCAACTGATTTTTTCTTACTTTTATTTAAATGCCTTGATCATTGTTTACTGTTTTGTTGCTACTTGACTTCATAAGATCCTTCTATAATTCCACACTACTCCATGTAGATATCATTAAAATTACATTTACTATCATTTCTTCCCTGCTTGCTAGATCATTTATGAATACCATAAAATAACACAGGTCTCAGCACAGATCCTTGCAGAAGTGTACTGATAACCTCACTGCAGGTACTCACCATTTATTCTTACTCTCTTCACTGTAATTGTGTGACTTTCACTCTTTAGTCAGTGGCTGCTTAATTGTCTTAAAAGCTTTAGGTTAGACATTCTGACAAAAGATTTTTGAAAATCTGTGTACATCATATCAGTCAGGTCATACTCATCACCTGGTTTTGGTCCTTTTAGAGAACTTCAAGAAGATCAGAAGATAAGATTTCTATGCCGTATAGTCTTATGCCTCACAGATGTCATCACAATAATATTTATCCAATTTTCTTTAATTTTATCCATAAATATCATAGAGTCATAGAGTATCATTATAGTTCCTTCTAATTTTCTGGGATGTATGTAAATCTTACTGGCCTGTGTTTCCCCCTACCTCCCCTGCAGACCTTCTGGTTTTTAAATTGAACCCGCATTTTTCACCTCCCATTCCTCAAGAGGAAGGCAGTTGTTGGTGAGAACTTTCATGCAACCACAGGTAATTCTGTTCCAGCCCTGGCAACATACTGCTATCCGTTTATCTTATTTGTTCTTTAAGCTTTTTCTTAGTTGCTTTAATTTTAGACAGATTCTATACTGAAAATAAGGTGGTGGTTTGGGGTTTTTTTTTTCCTGCAAACAAAGGAGGGTTCCAGCATTGAAGTCTTCTTAATTTCCTTCATAATATACACCAGTGCAAAGAAATCATTTCACATCTCTGCAATAGCCTTGCCCTCTCTGAGAGCTCCTTTTAGATCCTTGCCATCATTTGGCACTGTAGACTCTCTGATAGGCTTCTTGCTTCTGTTATGCTGGAAGAAATATCTTAAAGTGGAGCAAATGAACATGTAAGAGAAATGAAACTATGGAAACTTCAGAGCGTGCTGCACATTCAGATATTTCTTTTCATTTTGCAATGTTTTGTGACAAGAACCATTTATTGCAATTTTACACTTAGTGTCAAGTGATAAAAGAATCAGAAATCATCCCTTTAAAATCTGAGACAAGGAACTTTGTAAGAATAAGGAAAATAATATTACACTGCTCTGACTCTTCTAATAGTAATTTGTGGAGCTTCTGAATAGATATTTTCTTCTCTTCTGACTATATCAGCTCTATGGTTAAAGTAATATTGACTGTATCTTGCTGGCTTCTCCTTCATTTTATATCCTTTATAAACAGTATCTAATAAGTTTTAATCTAAAATCACAGAGCTCAAGTCAGTAATTTCACCATTTATCTTGCACATGGCCACCACCTGACATGAAAGGTTTTGTCCACTTAATCTCTTCCCAGAAGTGTTATGGTTTTCATATGTATAATTTTGTATATAAAAATGTTTGAATAGTATGTAGACTTCTTCGATAGCTTTCCCAAGAAACCATTGCTAGGAGGATTTCATAGAACCTTTCCATTTTAAGCAGTTTAAAATGCTTCTTCTTTCTGCTGGGCTACATATTCGATCTCAACCCCACATGTTCTGTGTTGTAATGTTAGCAGGTACAAGGTCTTCTTTCACCATTTTCTATTAGCAATTGGACTTTCTGCTTGAATCTTAAGTCAGTTCCAAGGCTGTCCAACAGCTGGAGGAAGGAGCCTGAGATCGCTTACAGTGTGGATCTTTAGGGAACTGTGTTACATTAGAAATTATTTTCCATCAGTCTACCAGCATCTTATATAAATTCTCATGTCTGATACAGCATCTAGCGACTTAACAAGAGTCCTTTGTACTTTGTCCCATATTTCTGTCAGTCCTCTATAATGGGAACAGTGTGAGTGGATTTCTCGTATTTGAAAGCACGGGTTTATTCAGAAGCCATTTGTTATCAGTCACCATTTCCCCAGAACAGTGGAATGAGAAAATGCACCTTTTATTGTTGATATACTATGTGAGTTTGTGTTCTCTTAAAACTGGAAAAATTAGTTGATCCTTGGACATTTATATCAGTTTTCTTCAAGTGAATGTAATAATCCCCTTTTCTGAGGCTCACTGGGCAATGCTAAGAATAGAACTTTTTCACTGTGTCTCTCAGTTTTATATACTGCCCTGTGCTGAGCATCTTGCATCATCCAGTTCATTTTTCATTTTTGGAAGCTGATCATATACTACTGTTGTAAATGGTCAAAAGAAAGTTATCAGTAGAGTTTTCCTGAGTTCGAAGGTAGAAACAAAATTCTTCACCCTTTTGGAGTTACTAAGTGAAACCATGTTGACCTCACGTTTGGTTTAATGAAGGGTACTGTCCTGTGTTGGAAAGTGCTAATAACCATTATAATGTTATAATAAAGTGTGTCCTCCTTTCAATACTAGCAGAGGTATATTTCTCAACACATCAAAACAAATCTGCATCTGAAAAGCCTCAGAGAAAATGTCAGTAGTAAATTAATCATAATTCACACATTATCAAGAAATATTAGGACAAAGTTCTGTATATTTAAGGTGATACTTGCCATCTTAGGCAATGAAGGAATAGCTAATGCTATTTCATACTCTTACCTTCCCTAAGTATTATACATTATTTTGTCATTAATTTCAACTGACTAATGCCTACAAATACTCTTATACTTTGGGTAAAATTATATTATATTAGTATATGCTTAACTTTTTAATAGAAGCACATTAATGAATCTCACCCAAAATATAACTGCATAAAAGATCATTAAAATTAACCTGATTTATCATCTTAATCTGTTTCAGTGGCCTTCAGAATTGGTCTTTTTCATTCACTTGTGAAAAAGAGAGTATGACCTGTAAGCAGATGTAGGATCACCCTGAGAAATGCATACAGCAGAAGGCTCTATTGTGCCAATTTTTTTTTTTAGTCAGAGTGTTTGAAGAATTGTTAATATAAACAAAATGCTCGGTGCTCAAGTGCCTGCTGGTTAAAGCTGCGTTCAAATGCCATGTGACAATTTGCTCTCTTCATTTTCTGTTAATAAAAAGACGTCTGCTCTGCTGCTTCTGAGCTGATAATGAGAAACATTGTTTTTCTTAGATTTGTCTAAAATAAACCATGGACTCTGCAGAAGCCTTAATTAACACAATTGTGTTTTAAAGGAAAATTTGGATATTAAATTCCTTGGATATTAAAGACCTATAGATAATAGAACCTCTACATGAAAATTCTAAATAATTTTCTCTTAAGTTTACTAAGAAACAAGAAGTCAAACTTTTATCTTACTAATTTGAAAATTGTCACTAAACTTTCATTTATTGTACATCCTGCTGAATTTAAAAACAAGTGCTCTTAGAAAGCATTGAAGTCTTCTGAAACAATTTGTTTCTAGGAGCCAAGATGATGTTTAAGTTTTGGTTTTGTTTTTCCTACACCCTTGAAATGTAGTCTATTATATAAATGTCTTGAAGTAAGAAAGACCTTATCTGAAGTATTTCCCTTGAATTTTGTTTTTTCATCAGAATTTCTCATCTTTCTCTTGCAGATTCTTTTGGTCAGTCTTACTGTTCTCACCTATGTGTGTACGTGTGTACATGTGTGTGTATGAAGAAATTCTTTAGTGTAAGGGTGGTGAGGCACTGGAATGGGTTGCCCAGAGAAGTTGTGAATGCTCCATCCCTGGCGGTGTTCAAGGCCAGGGTGGACAGAGCCTTGGATGTCATGGTTTTAGTGTGAGGTGTCCCTGCCCATGGCAGAGGGGTTGGAACTAGATCATATTAAGGTACCTTCCAACCCTAAGTATTCTATGATTCTATTCTATGATTCAATGTTAAAACATCAATCTGTGCATTTCTGTCCTCATACTCTTATTTTTTTCCAAGAAAACCAAAGTTGTGATCTATTTTTTTGGTGAGGAAATCTCATTGAAAAGACTTCAAACATTTTAAAATATGCAAATATGCAAAAAGTACCAGTATCAGCGATGTTGCAGAGGAAAAAACAGAAGTCAGTCACCTTCAGTCAGTATTTGTAAGGCTGTCTCAACAAAGCAGTCTTGCTTAAAGTAACAATTCACCCTCCGAGAGGCCACTAGAAAAAGATGTTTCTGAAGTTGAGGGCTGGAAACAATCTACAGTCAACCCAGTGTCCATCACATCTAATTCCCATTGAAACTGGATTGCCGTTTTTATCTCAAGCCATAGATATTCACAGTAATCTTAATCCTACAGTGCAACAAGTGTCCTCTGCAAATTATTACCCATTTTAAGGCAGGGTTTTTCTTAGAGGGTACTCCAAACCTTAAAGGATTATATTAAGGAAAAACATTCCTTTCCCAGAGAAAGCCCTAAATTCACCACCTAATCTATCAGCTTTCCTACAGTAACTGCCATCAGGCAGCGATCTTGGAAGTTTCTTTAAAAATTCCGTTCAACCTCTATTTTTCAAAGTCATTACTTGAGTGTCTTATGGTCGAACACTTGAATTTCCTAGCTGTAGTTCACAAGGTATTTATTTCCAATCTCTTTTCATATTTAAGTCTGAGTGAATTAAACAATTTGACATTACATCTGTGCCAGTTAGACTGTGATCTGAGCAGACAAGACAGGCCAATCCAAATCCAATTGCAGAGTTCTCAAAAAATGGAAAACTAATATAAGTGAGAGAAAGAAGGCTACTCAGGTTTTGAGTGTTCATTGTTTCACCTAGTTCTCCAGTTCCAAAAGCAGTTGTGAAAAATAAGAAGGGAAAGAATGTGGAGGAGAGGAAATCTTACTCTCCCTTTACCTTCTTGAGAAGATAACGTTAAAATGAAAATTCTTCTTAGACAGTCCATCACTTTTCTTGCCTGAATTCTTGAAAGACAGGTCCAAGGCTGCAATAAGAAAGTCCAAACCACTATCCAAAATATTTGGGATGGTAGGAAAGGCACTTTTGTTGTCAGATTTAGTTACAAAATAGTTCTTGCATTTTATGGCATCCAGTTTATAGATGGACCCAAGCATTTGAAAACTAAATGACTGCATGAATCTGATTTTCTTGGCAGACAAAATAATTTGTATGTAAAAATAACAAGCTCAAAACAGTGCTATTTTATTTTATTCTGTCCTTGAAGCAATTAAAGAAAAATATCTAGGAGAGAAAATGAGTGGAAATTCTGAAACTATCTATTTTTTCTATCTCAGCCCATCTTAGAGTCTGATTCTTTTTTCTGTAGGTTCTTTTTTCTCAGGAGTAGATAGATACTCCTAAGGATAGCAGAAAACGATCACCAGTATAGCATGTGTCTCAGAACTGTGTCGCAAAAATGCGGTTTTATATTTTGTTTGTTGCAATAAGGCTAAAAGGAAGAAAGAAAAATATGTTTCAGAGTTTGTGCTGTTTTCTGAAAGCATGTTTTCAAAAGAAGAGGTTTTCAGTGCATTAGATGGTGCATTTTTCTAACACCTTTCTGTGTGCTCTTTCTTTTTCTTCTGGAACATTTCCTTCTGTGCAAACGTGAATATATTTAACTGTGAATATATTTAACAGTTCTGAAAATTTCGGTGTTGTCAGTAAGGTTCTTCATGAAAACAAACTCCATGAAGTGACAGGTTCCTAGTACGTGGTGATCCTAGCCTTAGTGCAGGTTGACAGATATGACATCCTACTGGCTCACCTTTTTCACTTACTGTTATCTGGACCCCTAGGTCTTTTCTGTCATATATATGACATGCCTCGGTGAGGTTTAATATGACAGAAATGTTTGCTTTACCACTCCAGAGCGCGATCTTTCCTGACAATGAAATCAGACAGTGCAATTTACTTAAATTTGTGTGCGTTCCATGTGTCAGAAGGCTGAGGTAAAGTATCCTGGCATCCATCAAAAGAGAGAAGATAACTTATTTGCTTTTTCACATCAAATTTATACCAAAGTATATTGATGTGTCTGGTTACTCATATCTCTACCATATCTGATTTTTATTGTTGTCTTCACAATAATTTAAGGAGTTCAGGCATTCTTTCTACCTTGACTTGACAGGTCACAAGTATAAGTGATTTAAAGGGTGAGAGAAATGTTTATGTCTTGACCAGGTAGCAACTTATCTTTTCTAGATTTAAGTATAGTACAGAAAGTTAAAGTAACATTTTAGCAAAAAGGTGTTCATAGAATCGTAGATTGAGTCTGAGAGCATTCACAGAATGTTTTCTGTTTTCATGTCATTTTACTACAACTTTCTCAGTTCTAGAGACATTGAGATACAGTTTAGAGGCTCTGGAGGAAGTACAGGGCAGATCTCCACTTAAGTTGTAAGCTAAGTGGGAAGCAGTAGCTGGTTTGTTACCCTGGAGCTGGAAGAGAGTAGCAGGAAGATTTCAGATACTTCTTTTTAAAATATGCTGTATGTGGGGAAGTTGTGACTGCATTACAAAAATATTGTTTGGCAAATGTGTACTAAAATTTTTTTAGTCATCATTTTAATATAAATACATTAACTCCTTTAGCGTGTGATTTATATACAAGGTTTATGATTAATTGTTAGGACTAAATTTGATGTTTAAAAAAAATGCCAATGCTTCTTTTCTTAGAGACTATTTTTTGTTACATTTTTTTATTGTATACATGCTGCTATTTGTCAGTATGGGGTAGGGGATCAAAAAGATGTGCTCAGTCCAAGTGGAGGATTCCTAGGTGTTGTCTGCTCTAGCTTTTCTCACTGTGATTTGCCTCCCACCTTTATTTTAAAATGACTTTCTTCTATACTGTGCCTCTGGGAAAATATCTGGAAGATTCAAGGAGCTGAAATTCAATCAGATCTGAGTAGGCCCTGCTATTGTGCCAATAGTACTAATTTTCTTGAGAAAAGATATTATATATCTTTGGGGATGTTTTGGGAGAAACATATGCTACCTTGTGTTCATATGGGGATGAGGTAGAAAAAAGTTGAATTTAGAGGTTCAGCTGAAAAGCTAAATTGTCTAGTTGCAGCCTGTTCTTTAACTATATTCGCAAGTTACTGTTTATCTTTCAAGGCAACGGGAAATGGGAAAGCTAGCGCACGTGTTAACTGAAAATAACTTAAAAATAACTTAAAAATAGCTTAAAAATCAGCATAAGGAGATATCAACAATTGTTAAATATTTAATATTACAGGCCAGATGGAATTGGAACAGTATCTGTTGAAGAGAAAGAAAGGTTTGAGGAAATTAAGGACAGACTTTCCTCCCTTTTGGAAAACCAAATAAGCCATTTCAGGTGAGTGTATAATTTATTCAATTAATATTATTTTTTTTCTGGAAGAATTTTCTCGTTGTGTTCAATTTTGATCTTCAATAAGTGGATTCAAACTAAAATAATCTATCTGAAAATGAATGTTGAATATATTAAATATGAAGTATCTTATTTACGCAAGTGATTGTGCTTGAAATTCGTGTGTCATGTGAGCTGGATTTTTCTGTGGTAGAAAAGATTGTGCAAGAATATAGGCCTGGATTTGTTGGTGCTTTCTAACTTTGTGCTTTATATAACTCTAAGAAAATTGTCTACATAAAAATGGCTAAGTAATTTCTGGATTAGTGCTGATCAGAAAAATCATATGAGTAGAGAACAATTTTGATAAATAGCTGCTGAAAATTTTCTGGATGTCTAATGTCATTTTCTTGGGTTTATGATATACTTACCAGCTAAGGTCCATCATCCTTAGTAAAGAGTTTGTCATATGGAAGGACTGTCAATGTGAGTAGAAGATGTTTAGTGCGGGAGTACGAGAAACAGGGCAAAATATCACTTGGGTTGATATTTCCTTCTGGTTTCTAGCAATTGATGGTTTATGAAGCTTAGCATGAAAACAGCATGTAGACCATCAAATCTATTTCTTTATCACACTAAGCCAACCTATCTGCCATTATTTGTCAATCTAATAATTTTTTAGAATGTTTTTATAGATTTGTTTTTTGTCTCTGTATCACTTCATGACAACCTGTTCCATAGTTTAAATAGTGCTGTGTGAAACAGCTTCCTTTTTTTGGCAAGGCTTCCTGTAAGTTTATTGGATGCCCCTCTGGTTTGATGAGGAAAATGTCTAGTATTCACTGGTATCTGTTATGTTGATAACTTGGTCATTGGGGATTTTTTTGAGCAGGGAGTACATAGCAGTGTTCGCTTGGGACTTCATCTTTGTGTTAATCTAAAGAAAGCTAGAATTCTTCTTGGAGGGCTTTTCTTTTGGGAAAAAAAAAACGTATACTCCCTTCCTTTTTTCCCTTAAGTATTCTTCCCTGACACAGTAGCTGTTTCCTGCCTTCCATGGAATTAAATGACTCTTTCCAGGGAAGCAATACAAAGCAGCATAGGACACAGCTCCTCCTACCCAGGTCTGGGAAAGAATAAATATTAGAATTAAAAAATTAGATGAGGATACCAGCATAATACTGGTAGGAGGAAGAATCAGTAGTGGCCTGGAATCTGAATTTATAAAGCATATACAATCACACAACACGGCATCCTAGTAAAGAATTGGTATTAGACTTTTAAAGAAAGCCTTGACACAAATAATGTAAAAAAGATCACCTATATCATTAATTAGCAAATAACCTCGGCTGTGAGATTGTTTCCTTAAGAAAATGTGGTGCTAAAAACACTCCGTATTTCAACCCATCAAAATTGTTGTGATAACTGTGAAATGCTGAATATTTTGGAAAACACGTTCAGCACTAAAGGTTGTTGCAAAGCATGCACTGAGGTTCTCTGCTTTGACCATACTGTCCCTGATGAATGCCCTGTATTCACTGTCGCCAGGCAGTCCCATCATCTCCCAGGCTGGCTTCCTGCTTCCACTGTTTATGTCAGTTTGAGTATCCATGCTGTTTATGTAGGCCCTAGAATATTTTAGAGACTTTTATGTCATCCTCATTCAGATAGGTTTTACAGTTTTTAAATGTCAGATTCTCTACAATAACCTTTTTATCTTCCTCATGGAATCACAGAGAGAGGTTTTTGCATGGTTTTCTAACCTTTTTTGGTTTTCAATTGTGGCATGTGTTTGACTTGGGACTTTGAATTTTCTCTTAGGCTGCTTGTAGGTTTCTTGCTTTTTGGAATACTCCTTTAAGGTTTAGACTTTTTTTTTTCAAGTTTTTCATAGTTCCCATTCTTCAAATTGAATATACAGAATAATATATATGATGTAATATACTGAATCAGTACAATACATGTACTGATTTTTTTTTGCCTGTTCTCTTTTGCTGCATTATGAAATTTTATTCTTTTATGATCACTACTACAGAGCACCTCTCCTTCTCCGCACCTCTCAAACTATGTCTTGTCACAGCTGAAACCAAATCTAGAAGAGTATCTTTTCTTGAGGGTCCTGAATTAGTTGTTCAAGGAAGTGACTCAAAACTGTGTCCCAAAATATTGTCTCATCCTAATGAGATGTGTACATGTCTGCAGTTAAAATCTTTCTTTTACTATTTGTCAATAATTTGTAGCTTCTCTAATCTCACTTAACATTTTCTAATCATGCTCATTATGCTAATTAGGGGGTCAGTGGTACAGACTTTCAAGGATCACCAGCACTCACCTAGAGTATTTCCCACTCTACTAAGACACTTTGACATCTGACCTGCACACTGAGACTTCAAGTCTCTGCCTGCCTCTCAGGCATCAAACATGAAAGAGCCATATTTCAGAGAATGCTGCTGTAAGGGTCTCGGACTTTAATCTTTTCCCTGGCTGTGTGAATTTTATTTCTGGAATGTTCCTTCTGTGCTTCCCTATGTTGCTGGTACTAGTGCAGGCCAGGAGTACTGCTCCTTCTCTGTTCTCCCCTAAGTAAGTTACGTAAACATCTCCTGATGTCCACTACCTTTGTACCAACAACTTAATGCTTGGTCCTCTTTGGTGTCGCAGCCTCAGTTGTCCATATGTCTAATAATTTAATTGATTGCCACCATATGTGGATCCCTATCCTTAAAGATCTCCTCAGCTGTGGGAGCAGCGTTGCCACAGCCAAACATTAGGAAATCGACTGGCATGGGGGTTTTATCCAAGAGACTGAATTTCTTCTTGCCAGCAAGATGCTGCTCCCCTGCCTCCTCAGCAGCACGGAGACTGCAATACTGGAGGCACGACTCCTCAGAGCGTCCTCTTAAGGCCTCCACTGTGAACATTTCCTTTTCTTTAAGCTGCTTATCTCAGTATAACCACTCTTTTCTGTCAGATGCTTCTTGCACCAATTGCACACATAAGCTTGTAGCCCAAGTTGTACTCATCCAGTACTTGCCTCTGCAGTAACCTGAATAGCCCCTATTGTACTGTGGGACCTTTATCTACATCAGGAACTTAAAGCTGGTTGGGTTTTGGAAGCTTTTTATGTTATTTACATAGCAGAACATACCTGGAAGGAAGTCTTTGATTTGAAATAGTAAATGTAATCAATAAACGAGTGACATTTGTTCAAAAGCTACTGTTAAATGATGATAGGAATAAACAGTGGGAAGCTCAAGTCAAGGGCCGTAGAAATATACTGCAAAGGAAGGAGACAAAACACCTAAAGGTGTGTTCTGATTTAAGATGACTTAACACCTAAGGTTCATTAAATCTGCTTTGCTAATTTGTTAGCCTGTTCTCAAAAATCGTTAGCACTATTGTAAGAAAGAAACAAAATGAGACAAAGCAAATGCTGGAATTCTTGCTGTGGAAAATCCTTTTTTGATCCCATTTTCAGGGCTTTGTTTTGACTGACCAAAATGTATCTAAACTTCACTGATCTGAATCCTTTTATTATTAAAAAAGATTTTACCTTTGCAAAACATTAGAATATGAGGCTACCATTCTCAGTAAGTAATAATAATAAGATAGTAATCTCAGCAAAGTAAAAAATTTTTTTCCAATTGGGGATTTTATAGATGGGATTAAGAAAGGTTACAGTTGCCTGAGCATTGTAGTCTCATTGAGCTGATATATTGAATCAGTCAGTATATGAAAATGAAAAACAAAGCTATGAATGGGATCACTTTTTAATTTAGAGAATTTCAGAAGTATCAAGACAAATAAGGGTATGGTTTCAGTTGTAGCTGATAAAATCTTAGATATCATGGAATGTTTTTCCATGCTATTTATAATAGAAAAAATGTCATGGAATATTTGCAGGCATTTTTATTCCCATATTATCTCTGGAAACTTAAATATCTGACATTTTATCTTAATCCAATGTTAAAACAAGATATAGTATACATAGTGCTATTTCACAGCTCCAGTAGCTGTCATGGCTACTTGAGAAATAGTACCTCTTTCCAGAAAGATGACAATTAAACTTATCAGAGACCATTAAATGTGCTTCATAATTGAGAAAGTGGAAGTGATGCCTTTTGCCTTTTGTGTTTTTTCTGTAATTAGGCCTGAGCTGCTGGTGGGCTGGTACTGCTGTACTGTGTATATGATCCACGGTAGACTGCTGGAGAGGCCTTCTGATTTCATTAGTACTTCATGTATGGGAGTCTTCTACTAGCTTAATTTAGCGCAAGTTGTGTACAGTTAGGTCTCAAAATAAATTCTTAATGTAGGTATTGTAATTCTGATCATTGTCTCTTCCTTTTTTCTTTTTTTTCTTTTTAAGATACTGTTTCCCTTTTGGACGCCCCGAAGGAGCTTTAAAAGCCACACTTTCATTACTTGAAAGGGTAAGTTTGAGAACATATTTTAAACTCTGCTTGAGTTCTAAGCCTGCATTTTTCTTTTGCCTTCACACTGCTGAAAGCAGGCTCATGTCTTCTCAGATGTTTTACTGTTGGTTTTAACTGTTCACTGGAGCTTTTTTCTTTCTTGTCTTCGACAGAAACAAACAGCTGTTTTCTGTAGGATTTGTTTGACTTTCACTTCAAGCCACTGTGGTGACTCTGTTTCTTTAAAATTTAACAGTTACCCAGCATTACCTCCGAAGTAATGCAAGTGTACTCTGCAGCCCCCCTTTCCAGCTTTCTATGGCTTCCAGCTTCTGATGTTGTCTATACATACGTATAACATTAAAAAGCTTCTATACAATCCAAATAATCTTCCATAAATGCATAATCTCAGTAAAGTTAAGAAGAAAAAGCTAAATGTAGTAAAACTGACATGGGCAGCTATAAATGTAAATTCTGCCCAGCAAATCCATTTGTGTTGACTAGAAGCAAGACAGCCTCATAATGCTAAAAAGCATCTCAGTCATCTCTAAGGAAAGAGAACTTTAAATCCCAGCAGAGATTCCAAGAATTCTATCAGCAGGAGCCTGATGAAGGTATGAATTCAAAAAAAGTTTAGATCCCACTCTGTGTCTGGTCCTGGACAGTGTCAGTTGTTCCGCACTGCAGAACTTTCCATGGATAGAGATTCTGTCTTAGAAAACCTCTGCCATGATCAAAAACTCATAGACAGATGAGGTATTTATGTTTTCTTTCACTTACAATCTCAGTGATTGTAGTGCTGTGTAGATTCTTTTGTGTTTCCTTTGTGTTATATGAAACAGCCATTTCCTCTCACAGTTCCTGCTGTTAAAAATGGCAATGGTACTCTGACTGGTGCTGAAGGAACACCACTGTCTGTTCTTGACTGGAAATAAATGTGCATTTCTATACTTGTGGATGCTGAATGGGATGGAAATATCTTATTTTACCTGTCTTTGAAATTTTGGGGAACAAGGAGAAAAACCAAAACAAACCAGACCCAGAATAAAAGGTTTTGAATACTGTATTTTGACTCGTTGATAACCCAGAGGTTATTCATTAAAAAGAAGCAAGTAAAAAAAGGTAGAGATGTCATTAAGTGTGTGCAAGTAATGGAAGAGTCTGCTTTGTAACAGTATCTTCCTAATAGTTTCTCTGTTAGGGAACCTGTTTCTTTTCTACTGTACCCTCCTCCAGACTGTATCTCTTACTCCCTCCCTTTCACAGTAATTCTTAAGTATGTTCTGTAAGGGTGTAGCATGTCTGGGGATACACTGGAGAAGCATTTTTAAAAGGATGTAAGTTACCTGAAACTATTATTGGTATGTAATCAAATATCATATTCTATGATTCTACTATTCTATATAAAATGTGGTAAAAATATAATGAATCACTTGCAACAGGTGATCCGCTTTATCAAAGTCCTATATTTTAAAAATGGACAGGTTTTAAAAACTGGCAGGTTATAAAAAGGTTTCTATGATCTGTTCTTCTACTTGTTCATAATCAAATAGTCCACCAGAATTTCAGTGTTTTCCCTGGCTCCTATAGAGGACTCTTTCACAGCAAGGACATGTTGGATTTGAATAACTGTAATAACGACTGTAGAAAAGTCAGTATTAGCTCTGATGGTGTGGTTCACAGTTTCTCCTTTACATTATGCAGTGGTGGAAGCTTGTCCACAGGTGACAACCAAGCAAATTTCCACATCCATATCTTTTGCAGACACTGTGATCCAGACCATCCATGGAATGCTCTTATTTGTTATACTGGTCTTGGCATTACGCAAATGAAGACTGACTAGCATGCTGCAAGATAGATGCCAAACAGCAGGGGGGTATTGTTTATAAATATCATATAGGCAGTCAAGCCAGGGTTGAACAGAAACCTTGAAAGACAAAATATCTAGTTCTTTTTTGATTTCTGCCTTTATGATTATCAGTTCTGTAGTAACTTTAAGATACTTTTATCCTTTTCCCTTGGGTTTTGGGTAATGACTGTAACAAAGAGGTACAATTGTCTCTGACACAGGTTTTAATGAAAGATATTGCCACTCCCATACCAGCAGAAGAGGTGAAGAACGTGATCAGAAAATGTCTGGAGAAGGCCGCCTTGATCAATTACACTCGACTTACAGAATATGCCAAAATAGAAGGTTAGTAAAGCAATCAACTGCCAAAGTGGCTGTAAAAGCCAACAATGCCTATTAACTGAACATTCTGTGAGCAGCCTTTTCCCTTTCCAGAACAGAACCATTCCACAGCAAGGGGAAATGTCTCATTAAAATCTCAGCTGGTGAACTATGGAGCTTTTTTCCTATTCATTGCTTTAATATGCCTCCTGGGACCATTTTAATAGAAGGCTAGGACTTCCTCATTTAAGTTGCCCTTTGTTCTTACTTTTGAGTTCTCTATAAGTCTAGAAGGTTGTTTATGAGTTATTTTTTATTTCTCTAATTATTTCTAGTAATTAGACTACTGACAGGAAATTCTTACCTTAACAGCAGTAACAGTACCTTGAAAATTGAAAACATTGGGTAAATTTGCTTTTCTGATGCACTTATACGGCAGACAGATAGGTAAGCGTTATTTATTTTTGGAGGTGTTTTGTCAGGTGTATGATAATATGATTATTAAAATCTTAATTACATCCTGGTTTTACGAAGTGATCAATGGGACAAAATACTAGATTTGATAGTAATTTGAAGTTTTTCTGGAATAATATATATTCTAGAAAGTGTATCATAAAATTAAGATTCTTCTCAAAAAAAGTTGCTAGAGTACATAATGTCACTTTACTCTTTGTAAACCTATCTAGAACAAAATAAAGTCATAATAGTCAAATTCCTTGTCAAGACACATCCATTATTCTTCTTTAAGCACAGAAAGCTTGAGATACACCTGTAGAGATAAATTCAGGAGAAGAAGCCAGTGTGCCCGCATCTCTGTAACTGGATTATTGGAGGTAGTTTCAGTTAACAGGAAAATGTATGAAAGATGAATTCCGCTTTTAAAAAATCTAGTTTTATGCATATTATGTTTTTTTAATAGCATGTATTTCTAGCAACGCACTAGAAGAACCAGAGTTTTCATAGCAGAAAAATGAAGAAGCCTCATGTTCAGCAGTATTATACAGCCAACTTTTTTCCTTTTACCATTTCTTCTCAAACTCTCTGAAAAACATGAGTTAACCAATCTCACAAGTGATTAACAAAAAACCTGTCTCATCACTATAGCAACCGATATTATATCATGGGAGTAAGAACATGAAACCATGTTCGTAACCAGTTTATCATAATTAATTATGATATCATGTTGTGTTAAAGAAAGAAGGATGAATATTAAATCTATTCCAGAAAATGAAAAGGCAAAAATAACTGTTTTCCTTAGCCTTTATCTTTCTCTCTTCATAAAGAGTATTTTTTAAATATTCTATATTTCAGACTTTTAGCAAACCTGTTAAAATAATGGGTATAAAAATAGAAAGATTTTTAAAAGATTACAAAAGCATACAAAGGGTATCTAAATTCACAGAGACTAAATTGAATTGGAAAATTTTTTTGCAGTGATGTAAATATATCTTTGTCCAAGATTTTTTTTTACTGTTTTCTAAACAAGTGTGACAGTTCCAATGCAAGCAGCCAAACTGTCATTCTAAAATATGCACACTGTTAACACTGCAATAAGCTGGAACAGCACATAAAACTGCTGTCCATCCCATGGCATATTTTGACTTGCAGATTTCCTTTTGGATTTATTGTCTTTTGATTTAAACATAACTGGATTTGTGCAAATAGTTTATGCTCATGTAGTAGAAAACCCAAAGCACAATATGTAATTCCATATATAAATGTATTATTTCTCAACAAGAAATAGGTTAACTACTGTTTGAAATTGAAGGCTCCAGCATCATAACATCAGAACTTTAAAAGCATTGGACTTCAGTAGCAATAAGACTTGTATTGGTCCCTTTCTATACTCTGGTCATTACAAATATGCTACACTTTTATCAATATAAATGTGATAGTTTTCAGCAATAGGTTCCATTCTGCTGTGTTAGGTTTATGGGAGTGTTATTGTATCTATGCACTAAAATTAAATTCTTCTCTTGAAAGTAATTCACGTTAGTATTTGCATTAATTGCTTGCTCCTCAAATTACATACAAAAAGCATGTAGTCATCATCTTCATAACATTACTGATATCCTCAAATGTAACTGTTATACATTTGGGAATTTTGTCCTTTAAGTATTTCTTCAGTGAACAACAAAAGAAATCATATCATATTAATCAGTCAGAATACAACTATCACATGATAATATCAGCTATAGATCAGTAGCCACTACCTAAGAAGTAGAGATGCAAAGAAGGCTCTAACAAAAATAATATTCTTATATTCTTACATTTTTATATTATTTTACTGTTATTTGTATTTCTAAATTCTCAGGCGCAATATGCAAACTCATCCAGTGAGCTTGAAATACAGACTACATAGGACTAGTAAATATAAATATACTACCTGAGAACACATCATTTCTCCTTTAGCTGACAAAGCGCATGTGACCTGACTGTCAGGATGTTTACTGCTATACTCAAGATTTTAAAAACATTTTAACACCTTATTTGCTATCTGTTCTTCTCTAATAAAGTCTAAATAGTTATATTTCTGTAATGATGTTTTTCTTCTTTTTTCTTTTTCTTTTTTTTTTTATATTCAGCAACAGCAGAAAAGGACACAGGTGATTACTGTTTGTGGGCATGTCTGCATGTGTTACAGATGTAGTGTGTTGTGTCTGTTATTTTATTATTTTTGTTGATTTCAGCAATAGCAAGCTATTGACCAGAATGTGTATGAATGTTAAAATTCATTTTGATGTAGTCCATGCGTTCTTCGTTTACACTGATATTTAACTATGATGTGCATAATTATTAGCAATTTAGCTAATTTTGTATTTTGGGATATAATGCAATTGTGGTTTCTGTGAAATAGGTATAACTGAGTGATGAAGGTTGACTGTTGAATTCAAATTCAGTTTGTGAATTTGGAGAAATGTAATTTCATAGTCAGAAAAAAAAGACACCTGTTTCTTAATGCCACTGCTGAAATTATTGATGAAAGTCTTGGTAGGAGAACTAATTTTATAAAGCTGGTTTTAGTGTTCTCTGATATATCTGTGTTAAGTGATACATTTATTTTCCTAGTAACAGCTGAAGGTTGGGAGGATAGTAGTTCTTCGTGTTCCTTACTTCATGAAAGTTTTGATGTATGTTCTCCAGTAGTGCAGAAAGGGGCTTTGACTGTTTATATCTCAATATTTAACAAGAGTGATCATAAAAAGAGCATAGCTGAAGTAGTAGTTGTGGCTGAGTAGTACTGGCTGCATAGAAATATGAGGAACTGTGCATATATATATGTACATATATGCACTATGAAATAGATGAAAGAAACTATTGCTATGTTCTTAAGACAGGATAGCAAAGCTGTCCCTTCAGTGTCTGGCACTTATACTACAGAATGGACGAGAAGAAAACCTATCACATACAGTGAGTAAATGTAAATTCATTGTGTGAGTTAGGTGAAACTAGAGGTTTATAGGCTTATAAGAGGTATATAGAGACATGAGGCTTGTTAGAGGTATATAGGCTTAAAGGAATATAGTGTTTGTAATTTAATTGCTTAATCAAATTACACATCTGACTGAAAATGAAACTGAAAATTAATCAGAAACTCAAAAAAGTTAATTTTATTGAAAAGAGTAAATAGACTGTATTCCCCCAAAATTTCGTGTCTCATTGAACCCATTTCTCCCATGCAAAAGATGAAGCAGCTGAAAGGAATCCATATAAAATTACGTTTTAGCCTGGCTAGCAGAACCTGCTCCTCTTTGTGTCACTAACTAAACTCCTGCAGATTTCATCATAAACTTGATGTATAATAGGCTTGTCCCTAATACTGTATATTGCATTGTCATGGAAAATAGGGAAATGCTATTTCTTGATAATTATTATTTACCCTTTAACTTCTGCATTAGATACTATATAGAGAATCCTGAATTGCAGGAGTGTCCTCGTTAGGTAGTACAGAGGTGAACATACAAATTCTTTTTGTTGTGAGAATCCTTTTTCAGCAGTGTGGTTGCCTGGTTCCCAGGTCTATTCCCTGAGTGCTCTCATTTTCACAGGCTCAATTGAACAAGACTGAATGCTTTCCCAAAGACAGTGGTTACTTTCCTAATGGCAGACACAGTGGTATAAGCAGCACTTGCATCAACAGAATGTGTTTGCAGTTGGGATGACATTTTATTTAGTGCTCCCATGTCATTGTACTATTATGAATATAGAACATCTTTTTTCAATAAAAATTACAGGTGCAATGACAATTATCCAGGGTTCAGCATGTCATTGCTCACAACATGTACAGCTGAAATTCTCATGGAGTACTTAATCTGTTCAGTCAGTATAATTGCCATTATGAAGAGAATGGCAACAAACCTACTATTATAATTTTGAACTTTGTCTAAGAACTCTCATATAATGCCCTTGTAGTTTGCAGCAAGGCTTTATAATTTGTCAAGGAGATGATCACAGAATAAATATGTGAAAATCTCTTTTTAAGTATAAACCATTTTCATCACAACACATGCTGCCTTTGAGACTTCTCTGCCTGAAAGTACTTTTACGATTATTTTGTGTATGGCATATTTTCCTGTCTTATTCAGTGTTAAACTGGAGTTGACTCTTCCTATTGATAATGTTGTACTTAACAGGACCTGCTTGATTCTGAGGCCATTGACAAACAGCATTCTTCAGATGGATTTTGTACAGCCTCCAGCGACCAGCTTATAGAAATTTACATGCCTTCCTCACCTGGTTTCTCTCTTTCAAAAACAATGGCCTTCATTATACAGAATTCATATTTTTACTTGTATTTCATTCATGTCCATTAATACACACAGACAATAAAAAAAATAGGTTACTCCTTCTCAGAAATTAATGGTTTACCCCATTTAAATTTGTATGAAATCTGAATGGCTCAGGAGTAATGTACTCTGCTTGTGCTATTGTCATTTCCTAAAGTAAGTCGGAGCAGCTTACATGTAAATACATTTTCAGCACAAGGGCAATACCTTGTTCTGGAGAAATAAAGGGACTGGGTTAGAGACTGAAGTGGTAAATGGCTGTGAAGCAAACAGGGCTGCATCTGTCATTGTTCCTAGGTATCGTTTCTGAGGCAATAGAGTGTAAAATTTAAAATTATTTGGCAGTTTGTATTTTAACTCGTTCTTTTTAAAAGTCTGTATTAATGGAATATACTGGGTTCCTTCTGCCGAATAGTTTTAATAAAAGGAATGAGAATAAATTCTATTAAAATCAGAGCAAATAGTTACTCTGTAGCGTGCAATTGCTCAAAGACAAATCACAGTTGTCATCCCAATATTTCTTTCTATCAGACAGACTGCCAAAGTTTGAATAACTGTTAACTCCATACAAGAGAAGGTCAGGAGCAATTCAACAGTTTGTGTTTTTTTAAAGGACATTGATCATTAGCGTACTCATTACATACAAGTTTCTAAAGGAAAGGTAGTATGTAAATGCCCTCAAGGCTCAGAAGGATCTATCAGACTTAAAAAGAAGAACACTACGAACATCATTGAAACTGAGAAGGCAAGTGGAGAGAGTTATTATACCTGGAGAGGACATGATTAAAGCTCTCCATGCATGTTCATTTCACAGAACAAACAAAAACGAATGAGTTGCGCAGCAGCATAGCACCTTCTTGGTCTCTGTTTGTTACACAGCTAAACAGAAAGAGGAGGATGTGGGCAAATATCCCAGGTGTCAATTTTGAAGCAGAGGTCTAGAAAAAAAAAAACAAACCTGGATTGCTGAGTCCACATCGTGATACTCCTTCATGAACATACATTCTGTCTTAACAGCTGGGCTGTCAGTCTTTGTCAAAGCTCTTCCCCTTTTCCAACCCCTGCTTTATCCCTGTGAAAGCCATTTCAAGTCCTGATTGCTCTACAGGTGTAGGAATCACATTACCGTCAAATTAGTTTCTAGTTTTTAACATGCTAACCTAGATCTGTGACCATAATAAAGGAGGTTTAGTTCCCTCCTTCGTATTATTTCATCATCCCTCTATGATGCATTTTTAGACAGTTGTTTTATGCTCATGCAACTTAGGCTTTCATCACCTTGTCTCAGAGTTTTAGCTTCCTGTTCTTCATTTTTATCATCTTATAATCTCTATTAAACTCTGAATACCACCTCCTTGAGCATCGCTGACAAGAACTGTGCAGTTGTACCCATGAGATGCCTTGCACAGTACTAGCAGTACTATTATACCAGGACTACTTGATGTAATATATCATAGAATCACAGAATAGTTAGGGTTGGAAAGGACCTTAAGATCATGCAGTTCCAACCCCCCTGCCATGGGCAGGGACACCTCACCCTAAACCATGCCACCCAAGGCTATGTCCAACCCAGCCTTGAACACCACCAGGGATGGAGCATTCACAACTTCCCTGG